>VMDO01009618.1:0-72500 GCA_007922755.1 Pedetes capensis | reverse complement strand
ATCCTCTGTGATTTCTTTCTTTAATGCTTTCAAGTTTTCCTTGTAAAGATCTTCAGAGTCTTTGGTTAGATTAATTCCTAAGTATTTAATTCTTTTTGTAAGCTATCATGAAAAGGATTAACTTGCTCCAACACATAAGGGTAGAAAAGTATTTCCTTAATATGACTCGAATTGCTCAGGAAATGGCACCAAGAATTGACAAATGGGATTACATGAAATTAAAAACTTCTGCACAGCAAAGGAAACAATCAACAGAGTTAAGGAAGAACCCACTGAATGGGAGAAAATTTTCACATCCTACACAACCAACAGAGGACTAATTTCTAGAATTTATAAAGAACTTAAGAGAGCAATCCCAAGACAATTAATAACCCAAAACACAAGTGGGCAAAGGAAATGAACAAACAATTCTCAAATGAAGAAGTTCTTAAGGCTCAGAAACATGAAAAAATGCTCAATATCCCGTCATTAGGGAAATGCAAGTCAAAACAACTCTGAGATTCCACTTAACTCTAATAAGAATGGTCAAGATCAAGAAACCAAATAATAACAGATGCTGATGAGGATGTGGAGAAAAAGGAAGTTTTTACACTGCTGGTAGGGCTGTAAATTAGTTCAATCACTTTGGAAACAAATATGGAGATACCTCAGAAAACTAAAAATAGTACTGCCATAGGACCCAGCTATATCACTTCTGAGAATGTACCAAAAGGGAGACAGGTTATCACACCACAGAGACACCTGCATCTCCATATTTAATGCAGCATTCTTCACCATAGAAAGGATATGGAACCAACCAAGATGCTCATCAACAGAAGACTGGACAAAAAAAATTATGATACATATACATAATGGAATAGGACTCAGCAATAAAAAAGAATGAAATGTCATTTGTAGCAAAATGGATGGAATTGGAGAATATCACCTTAAGCTAACAAGCACAGGCTCAAAAAGAGAAATACCATATGTTCTCACTCATATGTGGGAGCTAAATCTTACTTAAAGGAAGAAAAAAAAATCATACATAAGTGTTGTTGTTGTTGTTGTTAGGTGCCGTCGAGTCGGTATCCGACTCATAGCGACCCTCATAGGGTTTTCAATGGCTGAGTGCTTCGGGATTGCCTTGAGAGTGGATTGCCAGGCCCTTATCCCATTTTTGTGGTGCTGGGAATTGAACTCAGGGCCTCAGAGACTGCAGCGCAGTGCTCTACCCACTGAGCTAAATCCCAGCCCATACATAAGTAGGTGTATAAAAATGTACAGTTAAACTTAGTGAAGAAGGGAATATATAAAGAATAGAAAGAAGGAGGAAAGGGACTAGCAAAAGGAAACAATGGTTGTGGAAGGTGGGAAAGGGAGGAGGAACAATATAAAGGGATAAAAGGGGAGAGGATAATCTCAATGTAAATGAGGCAACTTCATGGGTAAAAATAGGGGAACATAATCCATATATGCATGAGTTTTCCTATATATTAGTCAAAAGGTTCCATGAACTTTATAAGTTGATGGAAGTATAACCAAAAATGATGTAATAGTTGCATAATGGAAAAAGAAAATGCTGGATTACTCTGTATTCCACCAACATTTACCAATAAAGGGAGAAAAGAAGAAGAAGAAAAAAAAAGAAAGTCAGCAGGAAGCACCACAAGAGCGGCAACCTGGGGTCAGGGGAATATGTCTCTAGACTTTCCTCAGGTGAGGGGAGAAGAAGCTGGACAATATTTACTCTACCATTACAATCAGCAGCTTCTCAGGTACAATCTTGGTTGTTCTTTAATATTATTTTAAATGTTTTGAATGTTGTATTTAATATCTTAAGTGTTACTGATACATCAATCAAGAACACAATATTGGAATTCTATTCTCAGGTTCCATTTCAGCTCTTCCTGGGACCAGTTAGGGAGCAGAAGTAAAAGAAGACTGCTTCCTGTCACCCTGAGAAATCGTTCTTGTCTGCCTTGTACCATGCTAGGGGCCACAAGACTAGGGTATATACATACGGTTGCTTCAGAAATACATTGGTGGGAAATATTCTTTGTTTTTCTGCAATCTTGATAAACAATGTCAAACCCTGCTTAAGTAATTTTGATGCACTATGGTTAATTTCCCTACAATTTTCCAAGGAAGCATTTTGTTGAAGTACTGGAATCCACATGGGAGTCTGTGACCATCTCTAATAAGGTTCTGTCAAAATGAGCTCTCTGTTTTCCCACAACAATTTTAATCTATATGAAGTATCCTGTACCATAAGCATAGGGAGTAAACTAAAAAAAAAAAAGAAGTAAAATTAAGTAGCATATGAAGTTCATATGAAAATTGGATTACATATAATTAAAATATCTTTCCATTTTACATGATAAAAAGATTATAGAATCTTTAAGCAGAGGATAGTGAGTTATAGGGGCAAGGAAAGAGTTATCTTAATATTGAACACAGAATTTTAGATAACAAGCAATGACATTTCAATTAGAGGAAATTAATTTAGAAAATAAAATATTTTCTGAGTTAAAATTATGGGGATTAATGGCACATAAAGGTATCATTTATTGCATCCAACTAATGCCAGATGAAAGAGTTGTTGCCTATCAGTGGAAAGAGCTCTATGGAAGGAAAAGAAAATATATGCCTTCCTTTTTACTCTAAAGTTTATGAAACATTCCTGGCCAAAGACTTTTTTAAAATACCTCTTAGCTTGATTAAATAAATGTCCTCCACAAAGTTGTCTCTGACAATGAGATAAACTGAGAACTGTTTTCACTATAATCATAAATAAAAACTAACAATTTATATATATTAATGTCAACTCATTCCTATTGTTGAATTCAGTTGATTCAGGCTGAACACAAAGCTGAGAGTTTCTTAACACTCTCAAACAGAAACCTCAGTCTTCCTTGAGAAGGTGTTTTGATCTTTGTCAATAACAATTCATAGATGACAAGAATGTGAGACAGGTGATACCTGGTCCTTCTTCTTGAAGAAGCTGCCAGTTTCCCCTAGTTGATTTATCTTCTCCCCAATGTCTGACATCAGTTGTTTACCTATCTGCCTTCAGTCCTACCCATGTGGAGTAGCTGAATTTTTCCATTCATAGTTCTTATCTTAGTCATTATATCTGGATAAATGTCAGAGCAATAGGTAGTATCATTGAAAAAGATCAATATAAGAAACCAAGAACAAAGGAGTGATACAAGTAATAAATAACTTAATTCTAATTATTTTCCTGCAAGGTTGTTGTTGTTATTGCTATTGTTGTTAGGTGCTGTTGAGATAGGCCCACCTCATAGCTACCCTATGTACAACAGAGCAAAACACTCCCCAACACTGTGCCATGCCTGGCACTATGTCAGTGCTTCTCTGCTATTTCATAGGGTTTTCAATGGCTGATTGCTTTGGAAGTGGGCTGCCAGGTCCTTCTCCCATTTTTGTGGTGCTGGGGATTGAATTCAGGGCCTCAGAACACACAGATAAAGCACTCTACCGACTGAGCTAAGCCCTAGCCCCTGTGTAAGGTTAGTTACTCTTATTATTCCCATTTTTGCAATTAAGAAAACAGAGACACTTCAAAACTAGGTGATTAAATACATTTGAAGATTTTGAAATCAAGAAAGAAAGATAATAGGAATTCAAATAAACCCCTGAAACTCTGGCTCCAAAGTCAATACTCTTAACCATTTTGCTGTGCTATTTGTTGAAGAAATTAGAATATAAAGGACATGCTCATTTTAGACAACACAGTAGAGTAGAGGGAAGTTTGCAGAAGATAAGCCTAGAGAACGAGACCTCTGTCTTCATTCTGGTTCTCCTTATTACAAACATTTTCAGGAAACTGTAGAAGGCCTCTTACAAATTTATGGAAAAGAAGTAGGTAAACTCATTAGTAAAGACATCTTCAATTGAGTCTTTCAGCACTAGGAAATTCTCTAATAACTGCAATGAAGATTCAGGATTTAACACTTGACAGCATGTCAAATGCGCCTAAATAATAGGCCAGTATTTACTCATTCATTCACTCATGCACTCATCTTTTTATTTATTAGGAAAACACAGTTAAGTATCCTACAGCCCCTTGACTCAAGGAGTTTGCAGTTTTATGAACTTATCCAGTTTGAGGTCTGAAATGAATTTAAAGTGAACTATTGTCCTATGTGCTCTTTTTAAGGCAACATAATCATAGTCAGTGGGTCAAGACCTTTTCATTGCTGCAAATTTTAACTTTTTGTCCATCACTAACAAAGGGATCTCAATGATATATGCTCAATTGTATCAGTCTGCGAGAACTGAGAAAGGAAGATTTATAATCACTTAAAACCAGTGCCAATAAAGCAGAACACTGTTATTTTTTTCTTAAATGTGTAAAGATGGTTCCATTTTCTTACCTCTAGAGCTTTCAATCTTTGTAACAGCAGTTTGGTCTTTTCTTTTCCCTCATCTGTGCTGCTGCCTTCGCTCCTTGAATCCTCATCTACCACCATGTGAAGATCGTCCAATGCTTCCTTGTGTCGTCTCTCTTCCTCTGACAGTTTATCCTGAAGCAAGAATGAATTCTTTTCAATAATCTTCACTGAAAACCAAGCACTGGTCTAAGCCTGAAAAGTTTGGAATCCATCTATTGTTTTTGCATTTTTTGCAGGCCTTAGGAAGAAAAGATTTTGTTAAACAAATTGAGTGATGCTTCTACTAGTAAACACAGTAGATGTTTTTACTGCACTCTGGTAGAACAAAGCCAGTAGGTCACCACCTCTGAAGGCAGATATCCTCTGCCCAGTTGGAGAAAACACAGAGCCAGCAAAGTTCAAGGCGGAGTCATGGAGTTAATCCACTTTTATCTGTACAATGGAATTCAACTATCCTTGAAACCAGGAAAAAAATACATCAACCTCAATGCCTTGATTTGTGAAAGACTTAAGCTCCTCAAAAGTAGGATCATAAAAGTCACTGGATTTGCAAACATTTAATTAATTTAAGGAAAAATAAAATACGATGAAATATTGAAATAGTGATTTCAGAATTCTAAGCTGAAACCAATTAGTTCCTTCAGCTCAATAATGACATGGCTTTTAAGGACCCCCTAGTCCCTTCTCTAACACTTCAGGATTTGTACTATAGCCTTGAGGCAGACATAACATGTTGTTATCTTGTCTTGCCTCCCTGTTGGAAGCTCCTCACTCAACCTTGTCTTTGGCAGCTTTTTGGAAGTTGAGAAGTGTTAATTTGAGACTCATGTTTGGCTCTTGTTTTCAAGAGAAAAAGAAATGTCAAGAGAATATCATGTGAACAAAATCCAATTCATTGTCTGACTATAACAAGACCCTTGCTCCACACAACTAGGTGAAATCATTCTATCACATTATTCAATTCTAAACACACACTGCAGAAATCTTGCTTTAATATCGCTGCTTGTCAACTGTCTGGACTAAATTAGATTATCAATGGTGGCAGATTTCTTTATACTTATAAGCTAAGATCAATGGAAACTACAGAAGCCAAAAAGGATATGATTCTTACCCTCAAAGTGCTCCATCTACTTAGAAATAATATAAGAGGGAGAAAACTGGGTTTTCAAATTGTATTCACCAAGGTGCTTTGGAAGTTCCAAAAATATTTTAAATGATCTTTGAAAACACATCATGAAGTAAAAATTATGTATTAATGGACATGCATATTTGTATATATACATATATATGTGCACATAAATGTGTGTATATATATCCATATCTACACACACATTATATATATGTATATATATGCACATATATATTTTGCTGGATATGATGAAGCCAATAAGTTGATCCACGTTAACCTGCTTTGTGTAGATTTCCAAATGTAATTTCTCCTCTCATCTCTGTATGTAGATAGATGCACAATGGATTAAGCAGGTGATAGTTCTTTATGAATTCAGGCCTGTACCTGTCTTACCATATACACTATGTAGATATTTCCACAGCAAGGGTGAGTCCAGCTCAGGTAAATGTCAGGCAAGTTTAAGTTATACATACATAGGACAGGAACAAACCTAGGGCATGGTAGCAATTTTATAGCTTTATGTTTTTTCTTCTTTTTATAGTACTGGGGGTTGAACAAAGGGCCTCATGCATGCTTTAAAAGTGCTCTGCCACTGAAATCCACCTGGAGCCCCTTTTTCATTTTTTTTATCTTGAGAAAGAGTCTCACCAAGTTATGCAGGCTGCCTCTTGTCTCAAACTTGCAATCTTCTTACCTCTGCCTCCCATGTTCCTGAGATCACAGGTGTGTGCCACCACACCTGGTGATAGCTTTGATTCTTTAAGTTTTGATTACTGGTTGGACTTTTATTTCCATAATAAAGAAGATGAACCTTATACATATTGTTAACAATTCTGAGGCAAAAAGGTCGTTTAACTTCTCTTGTAAGATTCAGGATCATAGTAATTAATCACTAAACTGGGAAGATGATACAATTTTTTTAAAGTATCAGTATAATGTACTTCTCTCAGGGTGTTAGTTTTTTCATTGTTTCATCAACAAATTTCACTTGTATTTTACACACACACACACACACACACACACACACACACACACACAGTAATAATTGGGAATCAACAGCTAATTGAAACAAAGAAAAATCTCAAAGTTTTGGAATCTGATAGCCAGGATCCAGATCTACCATATAGCAGCATGGCAAATGATCCTGGGCTACTTAATATTAGTAAGTCTTTATTTCTTTGTCTCCTAAATGAGACTGATGTTAACATACATATACATGTACATATATGTAATCAATTCTCATTATTCGTAGTAGTTAAGTTCTATAAAGTTGCCATGACCCGCTGAATTAGCAAATTCAGTGCTCCTATTGGAAATAAGGGACTGGGATTTAGTTCAGTTGGTGGAGTGCTGCTCTGCGTTCTCTGAGGCCTGGGTTTGATTCTCAGCACTGCAAAAATGGAAGAAGGATGTGGCAATCCACTCCTGAAACAATCAGCCATTAAAAACCCTATGAGGGTTGCTATGAGTCGGATACGACTTGATGGCACCTAACAACAACAACATTGGAAATAAAGAGTTAGGCACCTGTGAGTTGTGGTCACAGTATTTTCATCAGCCAATCAATACATAAACTCATTTCATGTGTGACTCCGTTTATAGGCATCTTGTTTAATTTATGTTGTTGACTCACCACCATTAAAACAACCAATAGGAATATAACTTATGCCCAAATATAAATTACCTAATACCTATTTTCTTGATGAGGCACATCACAGTCTTTTTGTGCTTAGGGGCACTAGACTTCATTTCCCTACTATGCTTTGGGCCCTTAAACTGAAATCACCAATAAAAATGGCTAAAATATAAAAACCACAGCACTAAATAGGCCATGAAGAGAATGCTTGTTTATTGTATAAGAACTGAAGCAAGAAGGCAGAGTGTGGCTTTATTCAACTTCAGCTGAGAATATGCCTGTTACGTGATTCAAAATTTTCACTGTTCTGCACATGACGATGAATGACCATAAAAGCACCAAAAGTACATAAATAGATGGCCATGAAAGCAAAAAAATTGGGAGACTGAAAATAAATTTTAGAGAATAGACAAATTTGCAAATATAGAACCCACAAATAATGAGAATCTATGGCACATAACAAACACATTTTTAAGGTGCTTAGGTACAGTGCTTAAATATTATGTCAAACAAGTGGAAATAATTCAAGATAACATAGATTATATATGAGGAAATATTTGTTGTTATTAGGTGCCATCCAGTCAGATCTGACTCATGGCAACTCTATGCACAACAGAACAAAACACTACCCCACGCTGTGCCATGTAGATGATCTTTTTATGTTTGAGCACAATGTTGCAGACACTGTGTTTCTTCTCATTTTGAGTTATGCCACATCAGCAACTGGAGGTCCCAGGAGCTCTACTCCATCCCCATCCTTAAGGTTGACTCTACTTTGAGGAGGCAACTCTTCCCCAGTTGCTTCCTGAATGCATTCCAGTCTGGGGGGCCCATTTTCCTGCACTGTATTTGATAGTGTCTACTATTCATAGGGTTTTCAATGGCTAATTGTTTCAGGAGTGGCCTGCCAGGTCCTTCTTTCCAGTCAGTCTTAGTCTGGAAGCTCAGCTGAAACCTGTCTACAATGGGTGGCCCTGTTGGTATCTAAAACAGTGATCACTGATGGTATAGCTTTCAATATCATGGCAACACACAATCCCCCATAGCATGACAAGCTGACATACACATGGAGGACCGAATATTTAGTTTACATAAAATGCAATGGTCATTTTACATTACTTGAAGAAGAAGCAATGACAGCTATGATATATGATTGCATAGAAATGGAATGTGAATTATGCTTTGATGAAGTGATATAAATTGGGTAATTAGAAAACATAGGGTAGGAGCTCAGTCAATGAGAAAATTGAGAAGGTTCCTAGTTAGGAGTAATTTTTGTCCTTATTGGTTTATGAGGCAGCCTCTTTGGTTATAATAGAGAAAAAACATTTTAAAGGGTAATAGAATGAATTGGCAAATGAAGGAATGAGAGGCTTCTTGGGAACAAGACAGAAGAATTCAGATCACAATTCACTCATTCATTCAGTTATCCAACAGAAGTTTATTGAGTACTGATTAGAAGCCATTTGCTGATCTAGAAAAATAAAACAAAGTTCCTATAATCCATTAAATTATATTGTAATGTGGGGAAACATGACGAACTCCAAATCATATGTAAGTAATAAAATTGTGGCTAGTGGCAAATGCTATGTAAAAAATAAAATAGTATACTATAATGAGCAGTGGTATGGCTAGGGACAATGTGAGATACGGTGACCTCAGAAAAAAGCTGCATGAGAAAGTTTCCCTTTAAGTGGACACCCAATGATGAGAAAAAAGCAGTGGGCCATGGTCTGGGAGAAGGGCATTCCAAAGAGAAGGAAGATGAAAGCAAATGTGCTGTAGAGGGCCTATATTTGGCTTCTGGTGAGCTGAGGTAGGGTCTCTGCACTGTAGCAGGGTGACTAAAAGAGGAAGACTCATAGGAAATAAGATCAGAAAGAGAGCAGCATTGAGAAGGGTCATGCAAGGCATGGAGAGGAGTTTGGACTTTATTCTAAGCAGTCAAGTAGTAGAGGCTAAGCATGGGAGTCACTGGTTCTGGTTTACATTTTAGAAGCATCATCCTAACTGTTATAATGGAGAATGGGTGCAGAGCAAAGAGGCAGGAGATCAGCTGAGAGGCCTTCATATAAGAAGGACTAAAAATCAGGAATATTTTGAAGGTTTTGGATTAGGACTTACCTAAAACAGTTCATGGGACAGCTCAGAATCAGCCATGAGTGGTACATCAGAAGCCCTGGGCTAAATGTCCAAGTTTTACATGTTTGGAATTGCCAGGCAAATTATCCAAGCTTTTGAAGTCTCAGTTTCTCCCATATGTACAGTGCCAGGGTAGATTAAGTGCCCCTTCCAATGTTAAAACTCAAGGAGTTCAATTACTTTCCATTACTCAAGCCACAGTTCTCAGGAAGGAAAGGTTATCAATACACTTGGCAGTAACAGAAATGATAAGAGAATAAAAAAGAGGACCTCAGTGATTTATAATAAGAAAGCAGCTGGAGTTGAGAGCCATTTAAAGTGTGGCAATGGTGCCCAAATTGTCAGTAGTTAAGCAGAAAGTGAAAAGAGAGAAGAAAATAGAGGCTTTTTTAGATGCCCATTTGAAAGTTTGGCAGGGAACAGCAGGAAATACAAAGTACCATGGTTGAAGGGCATGGTGGAGGCAAGTGGAAACCTTTTGCAGGATAGGGAAAATGGGGTTGTTTGAAGAATGAAAAGGTACAGGGAGCAGCAGGGACAGCAGCACAGGTGGACAGGAGGAAGATCTCCAAAGCCCAGAGGGCAGAGAAGGCAGAGCCACTGGGGAAGAGGACATGTTTGTAAAATGTACTTCCCTGCAAAATACCCCTTTACAACTCGACCTCCCATTAGCATTTCTTATTAGTGTCTAGCTTGGGTCCTCAGAAAACAAGGGCCTGAGTACACATAGTTTATTTGAGAAAAGCAGGAAACACTAGTAGAGAAGTAAAGCAGAGAACACAGAAAGGTCAGACAGCCATTGACTAAGTGACTAAAGCTAAATGCCAGAGAAATGGGGTAAAACACAGACCTCAGAATTATCCCATCCCAAGCATGAGAGAGTTGGGGTATTTGTGTATCAACTCCTTAAAACTCACTAGTTGAAAGTAGTTGTTGGGGAGTCCATTTCCTGGCACTTCCAGCCTGCCACAGGCAACATACATCTTTCTCAGGTAACACGCCCTACTCCTCACTGCACAGCACCAGTAAGTGGAAGTCCGGGGAGCAGTCAGAATGGTTGTGGGGCATAGGACAGGCACTGACAATGTGCTGATGACAGACAGAAGAGACCTCAGACCCACTCTGATGTGACACTACCCAGGGCAGAAAGCCACCTCCATGTGCTGCTCAGACTAGTCACTGACCTAAAAGCCTAATTCCATCTAGAAAGTCCTTTTTTCCACTTCTTCCTTTAGTCATTTACCAATGAAAGAGTTGTAGTATAATGTAATAATGAGCAAGAGTACAAATGGAAAGGACATACTGGACGTGGATGAGCAAAAGGCAAAAATAAGTGGACAGAAAGAGGTAGGTGAGAAAGAGCTGAGAGAAATATGGCTCTGTTCTATTGGCAGGCCACAATTCTCAACCTCAGGTAGCTATTCAACTTCTCTTATAAAAGCATGAAAACATTAAAAAAACAAGTATATGTATTTTATCCAAACATAAGTAACCCATTCAATTACACACAACGTCACAAATTTTAGTTCCTTTGTCAATTTAGCATCTGAGATATATGTGAAAGGGGGGGGGATAAGAACATAAGACAGGTTAGAAACCTGTAGTTCTAAATAAAATATACTCTTCTTATGAACCTCCCAGAAAGACACAAGAAAAATAAGTGAGGTATACAAACTGTGAAGAGAAAAAGTTGATTCTAGAGGTGACCTGTATTCATTTTTATAGACTGTAATCAGCAGTGAATTCTATAAAAGTGAGGCTACCACCCAAACAACTTTCACTCCCCACATATTTCATATATGATTGAAAGCATAAGCTTGTTTGCCTCAACAAACAACAGCCACTACTCAGGAAGCTAAAGATTTAGGAGCTCAGTTAGCATTGAAGGGTTTAAATCAAATTTTGCCTTGTTGGTACATAAAGCAATCCTTAGAGCTCTAAGTTTCTCTAAGTGGTAACCGAGGTGATGATTCACTGTTGTGGGAGTGCTCATCTTTTGTTGTGGAGCCAATGGCATCCTCAGACCTATGTAAAATAATATCAGTCAACACAAAGCTCTGGGCTGCATCAATTCGACCCAGATAGATAACAGTCCAGGGAACTCAGTTAGTCCAAAGAGTAGGCCCCACAGCTCTTCACTGACAGCCTGCTGTCGTCTTGTCTATAACTTAGAAGGCTTTAAAAAGTATGGAGGAAAATGATCATAAAGCCCCTCCCTGAAATGTGCAAATGTGTCTTATTCACCTTCAGGCTACCAGCTTCCTCCAGCCCAGAACAAAGTAGGACTCAATAAATGTTTCATGAGGTCACCTTACTTTATAATAAAATTAACTAATCTATCCATTCAGCAAATATTTGCTGAGCAGCTATGTGCTGGGCACTGGAGAAGATGCTAGGGACACAGATGTGTAGAAACACATGTGGTCCCTCTTCTCATGGAGCTTACAGTTCTGTGGAAAGGGACAGCTGCTAATCAAAATATCACAAGGAAATGTAATATACCACTGCAAGATGTGCTGTGAGGAAGTGTTTCAAGGTGCTTTGAGAAACAGTAATAGAGGAGTACAAAAGGGAGGTCAAGACAGGTTTCTCAGATGGAGCTGAGATCTGGGTGTACAGTGAGAGTTAACTGGGAAATGATCTGAGATGACTAAAGGGCGTGGGCCAGGGCTTGGAAGAGGAGAGTGCAATTGAGACAGTCTGAAAGGAAATTGGTGGAGCTAAGGTTGGAGGTGAGGGTGGATGGGCAGATGGGGCCAGGCCACATGTCAAGGAATTTGCCTCTCCCTAAGTCATCAACCAGGAAGTCACTATTTTCAAGTGTGTGTGTGTGTGTGTGTGTGTGTGTGTGTGTGTGTGTGTGTGTGTGTTGATGACAAGGATGGCCTGGTCACATCTGCATTAAAATATCTCCATGGTATAGTCTGGAGGATAGATTTGAGAGCAGTTAATAGAGACACTGGGAAAATGAGATGCTGCCATAATAGTCTAAGGAGGAGTTGATCGAACTATGATTAAAATGACAATCTCACAAAATGAGACCTCATCATTTTCAAGTCATTCTGTCATTCTGACTCTACCATACATTTCCTTCAACAGTGTCAAATATCTAACATTTCCTTAGTTTAATATTTCCCAGAGTGGGCCAACAGCAACTGGAATCACAGTCAACAGAGCAGGGGTCAGAGAAAGAGAACTGCTTCCTGCTTAAATGCAGATTCCTTGGCAGACCCTGGCATTAGTGAGTCATAATATCTGGGAACGGGGCCAGGAGTCTTTAATTTTAGAGAACACCCCAGGTGACACTAATCCATGCAGAAGTCTAAGAGCCTAGAGACAAAGATATCCCAGTGTAGAACATAAATCACTTTCACTTTAGATAAGCTTTAGAAGTTGCACATTTTGATTTAATTTCTATTATTCACCAGTAAAATGAACAGATAATTAATCATCCAGACCAATACCCACTGGAGAGTAAAACAGAGGGATGGCTAACAATAACACACTGGGACAGTAGGTGTAAGCCAAACAGACATATTTACCCACAGCTTGCTAAATACTACTTCAGTTATAGATCCCAGAGGTTGGCTTGTACAATAGTTGGCTTGATGAGAAACCCTAGGGAAACTTCTATTTGACTTCTGAGATTCCAGGGACCCCTATGTTATGATTGGGCTGGGATTTAGCTCAGTTGGTAGAGCACCACTCTGTAGTCCCTGAGATCTCAGGTTTGATTCCCAGCACTGCAAAAATGGGAAAAGGACATGGCAATCCACTCCCAAGGCAATCCGGAAATAATCAGCCATTGAAAACACTATAGGGGTTGCTATGAGCCAGACATGACTCGACAACACCTAACAACATCAAATGTTATTATTATTCCTGTTCATGGAAGCAGATGACATTAATAGCCTGTAATTAGATTCAGTGGATTTTAGAGCAAGCAATGCTAAGAGTCCAAAACATAGGTTCTATGTCTGCAATAGTGGAGGCAAACACATGTACAAGACCATTGCTTAGAAAGCCATCTAATTTATAAAAGATATTTGCTTGCTTTTTGTTTTCATAAAACCCAAGGAGAAATGTGTCTATCTGTGCCCCAAATAAGGAAAGAAAGTGGCAACTGGTGTCCAGATGAGCTCACAATTTCCTTCTCAAGAAAAGTAATGGCAAAAGTTTGAATATCCTAACCCTTAGCACACCATGCTTTCCCTGCTGGAGTTGAGGTTGCCTTGGTGTGTGGGCAAAGGCTGAACCTCAACATGGTGGCAGTTCTCTCTCCTGCCTCACCACCCAGACTGTGACACTAGGTCTTTCTGAGCCCAGGACAGTGAGGAAAACAGAAGAATCCTAAATAAAGGCAGAGGGAAAGATGGTGTGTCACATTTAGACAAACCTTAGTATTTCATTTGATAGGCTAAAAGAATAGTCAACCTGCTTAAAGCCCACCAAGCATCATTTTGCTGTCATATAAAAATCTGTACTTCTCCATGGTGGAGACACAGCCACATTTTTGTAAGTCTTAGAACAAGTAGACACAGGAAATCTGCATTCCCAGCTAGCTCTGCCACTAACCAGTTGTGTGGGTTTTTGTAATTACATATTTTCTCTCCAATTTCTTCATCTGTAAAATAAAATACACAAACATAGAATAACACAAAACTCTTTTCTGGCTTTAAATTTCTATGATTTGGATACTCTGTAAAATCTCATCTGAGGAGGATAAATACCTAACGTGTTGCTGAAGATCAGAGATTTTTAATATACAATGTCACTAAGGTTCCATCTGCTGAGAAGATTCCTTGCATAAATAAACTCAATGTACTTTTTATTCTACAGAAGTGCATTTGGTGTATTTCTCTCTTGTTGTTGTTAGGTGCCATTGTGTCCGGTCCGACTCATAGTGACCCTCATAAGGTTTTCAATTGCTGATTGGTTTCTGGAATGGGGTGCCACATCCTTCTCCCATTTTTGCAGTGCTAGGAATTGAACCAAGGGCCTCAGAGAGCATAGAACTGCACTCTACCAACTGAGCTAAACCCCAGCCTGTATTTCTCTCTGCTCCTAAAAAAAATTTCCTTTTGTTGTGTACTTTTCTTGGACACTAAGTTTACAGTCACCTAGTCCAACTTTTGTATTTGCCACATTCTCAGCCTAGGGAGCAACATTCAGTGACAGTTTATTGGAACATACTGCTAACACTCCCAGGAAATCATGCTCAACAGAAGTCTGCTCTGAGGGCATCTGCTTACAAGGGGAATAAATCTAAGTATCTCTTGGTTAAAAAGCTTTAGAAAAATAAGGTAAATTTACTTATCTTTATTTTGATTACTGTTTTTCTTAACTGAAGTGGACAAAAAGTTTACTCACATATGCAACTGGCAATAATGGTTCCTCCATTGAAACTCATTCATTATTTTTTCTGTTGGGGACCACCCTTATCTCTTAGTACTATAGGGGGAAAAACCAAAACATCTTCAAGTACTTGTAGTTTTTTAACTTGAAGATGGAAAAATATGCTGGGCATCATCACACATGCCTATAATCTCAGCTATTTGGGAGGCTGAGGCAGGAGGATTGTAGGTTCAAGGCCGGAGGCGGCCAGTGCAGCTCAGTGAGAACCTGTCTCAAAACCAAAAATGAAAAAGAGGCTAGGGTGCAGTTCAGTGGACAGCACTTGCCAGGAATGCATGAGACCCTGTTTTCAACTCCCTAGCACTGTAGTACCACCAACAATAAAGAACAAAAGCAAAAAACCAAAAAGCAAAAGAGAAAAATGAGTAAAAAGAAAGAAAGAAAGAAAAAAAGGAAGGAAGGAAGGAAGGAAAGTATAGCGATATGAAGACACATCCAACTTTAGGGTGCTACTTAGCTGTAAAAATTGGAATAGAATATTTTCCATTTTGAATATCCAATCATGTGTTAAATCCACCTACTAATTCATAGTAAAAGTATGAAAGGCTATAATTTAGGACCAATCACATAAGGCAGAGGTTGAGGCACTGTTTGCATGAAATGTTAAGTTCTTTCTGGAACACAAAAGATAATGATTAGCATCCAATATTCATATAACATAGCTAAATGGGGTGAGCTCACATGTACCATTTTATACATCTGTGGTTCCAGGGATATAGGCCAATATTCTGGATCCCCTTTACAGACAATAACATAGGCTTGGCTGGTTATTAAATGACCTGGTTAATAGTAAGTAGCAGAGCCAGAATTTAAACACAGTTCTGATTTCAAATGTCATGCTCTTTCCACAGACCCAGTGAGTTCTTTTGGACTTTCCCAAGCAGGCATAGATCTGTCTTTAATGGTCATTTCATCTGAGAATCCATGATCTTATCCAACTATGAACCATGCTACCGGCAGCCAGCATCTCTCCTAGGGTCCCAGGCATTTCTCTCTGCATTTGGTGGTTTCATTAGAAATGTCAGGTCTGGCCTCAGATGATTATCAGCAAAATAGGTTTAACAAAACACTACCTCTCCATGGTTAACGATGATCCAATTAGTTCAAAACACAAACACACACCACAATAAAAGCTAAAGAGAAATGCAGAGAGGCCCCATGACTGCCTGACAGCTGCTCCAGAGCACCCAGTGCTTCAGCTTCTGTGATTTATTTACTCATTTGTTTTCTAGTGGTGGGGAGGGTGCAGAAAATATATTGTCACTTTATATAGCACTTCAGCAAACACCATAACAACGTTTCTGTTCCCAGGGATTGCTAGCAGCTTTTGTTCAGCACCAGCATACTAAATTTTAAAAGGGGAAAAATAGCATCAGATAAATCACAGGATTTTAAAAGAACATCCCAATTTGTTCACAGTTTAACATTACTACTGTCGGGCAAAACATATAAAACTCTTCTTTTTCACCCCTGGATTTGACTTACAAAGTGAACTAAGCATGCAATAAAATCTGCAAGATTAAATGTGTATGATGGATAAGAGAACAAAATGTTTTCTTTATGTCTCTGATATGAACCCACAACTACTGGCATATCATTCCACATCTACTCTACATTACTTTTCACTCAAAACACTCCTTAATATTGCCAACTATCTTCCATATTGAACAGATTGACAGAATCACATTAATAAGTTCTCATATGATGCTTTTATTGCCTGTTCCATCTATCAGTAACATTTATTTCCACAAAAAATGGTTCAATTCTAAAGGCACTTTACGTAAAGGGAAACTGCTGTGTAATGGAATGGTGTGAAAATGTCAGCTATCATTTCCATTAAAGGTAGGTTCTGGGTGGCTGGACATGTAAAATTAGCAAAAGGAATTAGGTCCTTGTAACTCATGAATAGTTTTCTGAATATAACCTAGGTACAAAGAAAACAAAACTAATAAGAATGTCCTGTGGATGGGGAATTGCATATAGATGGTTAATGATTACAGCCAAATACTTGAAGATTGGTAAGTAAGTAAATAAATGAAAAAATATTTCCCCCCATCCAGTTTTCTGAAAGAATTCACAGGGCAGGAGAACCAAAGATCTTCCAGGTGGAAACTGAGTTCAGCAGCTAAACAATGGCCACCACCAAATCAACTGATGATTCAGTCATTGACTTGTCAATGGTGGGTGGTGGAGCTACATTACTGCTGTCTTTTGTACACAGAGACCAGCCATACATCTGAGAATCCTGGCAGAATTTTAACTTAGAATAAATTTAAGCAATTTAAAATTATCTATCCATTTTGTTGCAAAGGACAAGCCTGAAGGACATTATGTTAAATGAAGTAAGCCAGGCATGGAAAGACAAATACTACATGATCTCACTTATATGTGGAATCTAAAAAAGATGCATTCACAGAATCAGAGAACAGAATGGTGGTTACCCAGGCTAGGAGGTGGTACAGTGAATGGGAAGATGTCAATCAAAAATACAAAATTTCAGTGAGGTAGGAAGAATGCGTTCAACAGTGTGATTATAGTTAATAACAGTGTATTATATACTTGGAAATTGCTAAGATATATATTTCAAGTGCTCTCATCACAAGAAAAAAAAATGATAAACATGTGAGGTAATCCATATATTAATTAGCCTAATTTAGCTATTCCATAATGTATACATACATCCACACATCACAAGTTTAATTTGCCAAATAGCTTGATGCACTTATGCATGCCTATAATCTCAACAACTTGGGAGGAAGATTACGAGTTTGAGGCCAGACGTATCCTGTGTAACTTAGCGAGACCCTGTCTCAAGATAAAAAACAAATTTTTAAATGGGCGTGGGAGCAGCCCAGTGGTACAGCACTTGCAAAGTATGTGTGAATCCCTGGGAACTTCCAAGGAAGGAAGAAGGAAGGAAGGAAGGAAGGAAGGAAGGAAGGAAGGAAGGAAGGAAGGAAGGGCGGGCAAGCAAGCACACTGCTGAATAAAAATTGTAAAAAATTAAATAAGATTCTATCTTATGGTCCCCATAAATACACATTTTCAGATGACCAAAGTTTCCAAATTCTTGTTTCAGAAAATATATTCAATATCATATCCTTTTTGTGTGTGCTGCAATTGCTATTGCTGTCAAGGACATATTTATGTATCTTCTGAATTTGTTCATCTGATCTGATTGGGAGGCAACTGCCTCTACTAGGAAAGAACTCTTTAAGTATTCAAATGTAATAATAATGATAATACTACAGATGATCCTTGACTTACAATGGTTAGAGTTAATGAGGGAACTTTGTTTTTAACTTTACAACTGAGCAAATGCAAGATTTAGTAGAAATTTTGATTTTATTTCTGGGCTGGTGATGTCATTTGACTCTTCCTTGCAATGCTGAGCTTGCAATCAGTCACAGAAGCATGAGAGAAAATAACTGATACACTACAGTGTACTGTGTTGCCAGCATGTTTTGGATATAGCTATTCAATAAATTACATGAGATAGTCAGCATTTTATTACAAAATAGGCACTGTGTTAGATGTTTTTGCACAAAATAGGTTAATATAAGTGTTCTGAGAACATTTAAGGCAGATCAGGCTAGGCTATGATGTTTTTTAAGTTAGTTTATTAAATGCATTTTTGACCTAACAATATTTTCAAGTTATGATAGGTTTATAAGGATATAACCCTGTTATAAATTGAGGAACACCTGTAACAACAAATAGTTCAAAAGGAGAAGAGAATTAGTCAGACCAAGTTATGTAAACAAACTGTATGTAAGTCAGTAGGTTGCAACTGTAAGACTCCTAGGGGCAGTATCACATCCCTATCACCACACCTTGCACAACACAGAAGGCATTCAATAAATATCTACTGTGGATGAATATTCTAGTGAGGACTGAAGTATGGTATCCTTTGGCTTTATTATTGAAGACACTGTATGTGTAATGCTGAACTACTTAAATATTCCTAAGTACTTTTGACAGCTTTTTGTTTGTTTGTTTTATTTTTGTTTTTGAGACATAGTTTCATTATGTAGCCAGGGCTGGCCTTGAGCTTCCAATTCTCTTATCTCAGTTTCCCAAGTGCAGGGATTACAGTCCTATCTCACCAAGCCTGACTCAGAAAACTTTTTTAAACAAGTATTTTGCGATCATAAACACAAAGCACCAATAGAAAGTTTTCGCAAGCTGGGTGACTTGGAAGGCAGAAGCAGGAGGATTACAAGTTTGAGACTGCATAATTTAGTGAGACTCTGTCTCAAAAAGTAAAAAAATTGGGCTGGGGTTGCAGCTCAGTGCTTGCAAAGCATGCCAGCATGAGGCCCTGGGTTCAACCCCAAGTACAAAAAAAAAAAAAAAAAAAAAAAAAAAAAAAAAAAAAAAAAAAAAAAAAAAAAAAAAAAAAAAAAAAAAAAAAAAAAAAAGAAGAAGAAGAAGAAGGAAGAAAGAAAGAAAAGAAAGTTTTCACAAAAGATGAGAGTGCCATTAAATCGATTTCTTAGAATAAGACTTTGCAAGCTTATCCTTTAATTGACATCCCCTATCACATGACTCTCACAGAGACATACAGAAACTTCTAAGTCATAAAGTTGTCTACTCCAGGATGTCCTGAAAATTTTTGGACATTCAGAAACCCGCTCTTAATTGAGGCACTCCATTCCTCCCACTTTCCCTATTTCTGGCATTACCAAAAAGAACAGCTCTAATCAAGTGTATCAGTTTGACTTCTGAAAGTCAGAAATGGATTATCAAGTTCATTATGTTATGTCAGAATAGAGAGAAACCTCATCTGTTTGGATGTAAATGGAACTTAAAGTAAGAACACTACATTTTTTCTAGCACATTTTAGATAATACCTGCCCTCTAGTCAGGCAAAGGGGCTGGGATTTAGCTCAGTTGGCAGAACGCTGCGCTGCAGTCTCTGAGGTCCCGAGTTCAATTCCCAGCACCGCATAAATGGGAGAAGGGCCTGGCAATCCACTCCCAAGGCAATCCCGAAACAGTCCGCCATTGAAAACCCTATGAGGGTCGCTATGAGTCGGATACCGACTCCACGGCACCTAACAACAATAACAGTCAGGCAAAACTCCCAGCAGAGAGCAGGGCCTGTCCTGGTGTGGTTTTTGACATTTAAACTGTTATTTTTAATCCCTGAACTCCTGGAAATGACAGGGAGCTATCATGTGAAGTACTTCTCTGTCATGGAGTGGGGTGTACATCCTGACAAACCCCTCTCGGCCTTGGTGGGTGTAGAGAGGCAAAGTGCTGCTTGGTGAATACAGCAATAAACCTGCCAGATGACTCATCCTAATCAGAGGGCTGGACATTTAGATAAAGTCACAGAAACAAGTATGATTCTAAGAACCAATTGGAAAAGTCAGAATATGCACATGAAAGAGTAATTTAAAAATGCACCTGAAACTTGAGTAACCATTTTCTTCATGTCAAACTCTGTGCATTCCAAGAAGAATGAACTGAGCAAGTTATGGTTCCTGTGACACATGGCTCTTCCAGAGGAGGTCTGATTTATTTTAGCAAATAGTCTTCTTGATTTTACCAATGGCCATTTTAGTGTTAACCAGGCAGGTATACCTTCTGCTGCTACAGGGCAGGGGTAAATATGAAACTATACAGTGAGCTGGGTCCTAGTTCCAGGTCTGCTGCTCCTGCATATGGTGGCTCTGGTGAAACTACTTGGGTATCTGACATAATTTCCTCACAGGCAAAACGGGGTGGGTGGAGGCTGAAGGTAACTTTTAGCTCTGAGAGTCAGTGAGTTAAAATGATGAGTCTTGCTTTCTCCGGCCTTGTCTTAGCTCCTAAGACTTGCCGACCAATCTGTTCATCACCATACAGTGACTGATCCTCATGTGTCACACTTAAATTCTTCCCTTAGAAAACCATGGAAGTTCACCACAGGAAAATTTTCTATCTTAGACAGAACTGGAACCCAAGGATATATAGAAAAATATTAACATAAAAAGACAAGTAAATGATAGAGAAATCTTTGATGGGGGTGGGGTGGGATGAGGGGGAAGCATACAAGAGGGTAAGGGGGAACCTATATGAATAATGTACAACAAAATGCATATATGGAAATGTCACAATGACAAGCATGTCAGAATGAATCACATTAAGGTGTACACTAAAAATTTCCAATTAAAAAAAGAAAAGAAAAGAAAAGAAAATCATGGGCAGAGGGAGGCCACCCAGGGCACACCAACACGACAATGAAGAGCTAGTAGACATGACCTGTGGTCTTGGCCACCAGAGGAAACATGAGATGATCCAAGCTCTTCTGAGTAACCCTGGTCTCTGAAATAACAAGATGGCCACTTTATGGAGTCCAGCCAACAATAACTGTAAAGCATTCTGGCTGTAACTCCCACTGTGCAGTAAGGATGCTGCTCAGGTTTCACAGTCTCTCTTCCAACCCACCCAATCCGGGAAACTAGCACAGACACTAACAGAAGAGTCAGGAACAATTACAGCTCAGTCCAGTGTGGAAACTCAGTTCTATGTAGAAGTCTCTGAACTGGCTGGATTGAGAAGGGTTGGCGGTGAGGATCAGCCCTGGGACCAGGCTACCCACCCCCTCTGCCAGGTTTACTGGAGTTCCAAGGTCTTTCAGTATGTTGAGGAAAATGTGTTCTTTTGGAAACTCTCTAATACTTGTTAATCATTGGAATTTTCAAAAAGGAAAACAGGCCTCAAGCTCACTTAGCAGACAACCCTGACCAGGGAAAATTTAGAATCCTTCCTTCTTTTCTTTTCTCTTCCCTTCTCTTTTCTTTTCTCTTCTTTTCTTTCTTTCCTTTCCTTTTCTTCTCTTTGCTCTTCTTTTCTCCTTTTCTTTTCTTTTCTTTTCTTTCTAAATGTCCATATTTCTTCCTTGTAATGCAAATGTATTGATTTTCCATTTCCAGTGGTGTTTTCCTCAGAGTTTCTGCTCCCCCAGACACCTCCACTAGTTCACACACACTCAGTCTGTGGTGTCTGAACTAGACCCACTCCATTCTACAGTTGTTTTCCCAAGTAACCTCTGACCTACTTGTTCCATG
Source organism: Pedetes capensis (assembly GCA_007922755.1). Taxonomy (NCBI): domain Eukaryota; kingdom Metazoa; phylum Chordata; class Mammalia; order Rodentia; family Pedetidae; genus Pedetes; species Pedetes capensis. The sequence continues at coordinate 50,726 of VMDO01009618.1, read as the reverse complement.
TCTACTGCCTCCCTAGCAATGAGTCCACTATCAACCCATGTACATGGCTAGGTGTGAGGTCCCCAGAGCCTTCAGAGGTTAAGTAACTCACTAAACATCAGAGTAGCTCAGGCATGGTCTGAACCCAGGCTGTTGGTCTCTGAAGGCTTTAAATTTATCCATAATTCTCTGCTTCTTTTTACCAGAGTACCCATAATCCTCTGCTTTCTTACCCCTTAGTGCATGTGATCCTCTGAGGTCTCTCAGAGGACCCATAGTTTTCTGCTTTCTTTTCCCACAGGGCCTATGATCCTCTGAGGTCTCCCAGAGTACCCATAATCCTCTGCTATCTCTCATAAAAGTACCCACAGGTCCTTCCATTTATCTGAATTTCACTGCCTTTCAAGGACCATCTCAACTCCCACCATCTCCAGAAGTTCAACATGCCCCTAACACAGATGGCACCCAACAACAACAATAGTTCTGGGAGAAATGCTGGTACTAGGTTAATGAAAACAAGGCCTGGACACAGAAAGCTTTAACATGGTAAGCAAGAAAAGTAAAGTTTAATGTATACAGTAGAGTATATTGCAGCGGTTCTCAACCTAAGGTGCCCACTAGAATTGGCCTGTGAAGATTATGAAAATCCTCATGCTGAGGTCACACCCTGCATCAGTTAATTGAAATCCTGGGAGTGCAACCAGGATATCCATAGTTTTTAAAATTCTCCAGATGATTCCCACACAGCACTGAATTTGATGATCACTGGTATAAAGAATGTAATTAAGCCTGGTTCAGTGGTGCATACTTGTAATCCCAGTGACTTAGAAGGCAGAAGCAGGAGGATCATAAATTTGAGGCCAGAGGTAGTCTCTGTAACTTAACAAGACCCTGACTCAAAAAAAAAAAAAAAAAAAGTAACTAATCTCTACAGGATCTCTACAGGATCATAGGACTTAGAATCAAAAGGTCAGGTCCACTACAGCCTGATTCACTGTCTGAGACTCAGAAAGTTAGCTGCCTGTGTAAAATTCAGTTTCTTCACCTATAGGGTGAACTTGAACTTCCTGCTCTTGCTATTGGAAAGGCTAATGTGAGGCTCAAATGAGATGATGCTGTGAAAGTACCTTGTAAACTGTAAAACAGATACTAATTATTTTCATGCCAATTTTCACTATGGATTCTCCTGGGATAATGTTTAAATGCTCAGAAGAAAAGAGGTGAGATAATAAAATGCACAAAAAAGAAAAATACAATAACAGTAAGGTTAGAAAAATTAAATATAGTGACCCAAGAGAAATATAGCCTAATTTACATCTTAAGGAGATGTTTACAAGTTATTTTATAAATGCAATAAAACAGATTATAGAGTACTTGTGATGGAATTGTTTTCAGATAATCACTTGTAATTACAGCAGAAACTTATAATTCAGACTAAGGGATAAGCTTGGACTTAATGTTGAGAAATGAGATTACTGTGCTAATTTATTAATTCAATGTAGAACAAAATTTATTAGGGGTAAAGGGTGGCAAAATCACCAATCAGAACACAGATGAAAAAATATATTTTGATGTATTTACAAAACAATGGAATCAATCTGAATGAGATCCTTGGCTAGTCATTGAAACAGATGAGGTTAGAATGTCAGCCATTATAAGAACTGATTCTTTGTGTCCTACACTAACCAATTCTTTGACTTGACACTGGGTGCACTCCACAGAAAGCATAAAGTAAATAGCATTGAGAGAGCAGGCCAAGCCTTCCATCTTTATTTGTGATAGTACCAGCCTCAAGTCTGGATCCTGAGAGGCTGGGGGAAATAGAGGAGTAATTTCTGTGTCCTTTTATATGCATATGACACTGCACAAACAATTAAAATGGTCATAATTTTTGTTTGCTAGTTTCATCCTCACTTCCATAAACCTATGTTAATTTGTAACAGCTCTTTCTCCTGGTTCCCCCAGGGGTGAAATTTCCCTTGGATTTAATCAACACGGAGGATCTGAAACTCTTAATTTAGTTTCAGAAAACTATTTTCCTGTCTCTTTCTCTTCCAAATATTATGGCCTAAACTTTCACTTTCTGGGCTGATACAGCAAACCCCTCAGATTAAAACAATTCACGCTATTATATGAATGATTTTTTCTAAAGTGCTTTTCATTTTCTTCTTTTTCTCTTTTCTTGCAAAGATGCCTTAATAAATGAAATTCCAGAGAAAAATATCTAAGTAGGAAAATGCTGGTAACTGGGTTACTGGGAAGACAGATTGCACCACAGGAGAAAATAGCACCCAAATGGCCAGTCCTGCCTATGAATTTTTCCTTGCATTGAACATTTCTGAGGTGCCCGTGTTTCCCATAGTTTCATCATTTTCTCCAATTTTGAACCTTAAAATGTACAAAAGCTTCTACTGGGGCTAGCCAAAGTGGTAGGATAAGGAGAGGCTGGGTAAGAGAAGAATTTGGCTATGTGAAGAGAAGGAACAAACAAGTAGGGCTAGCTGTATAAGAATAATCGCTACCACTTACTGAATACTCATCTTGTGCCGGGCATTTTATCATACATTACTGCCACTTGCTGAAAGAAATAATGTCTGAGAGGCACTGTGAAAAGGGTAACCTTTCCACCTTGCCTCATCACAACCATTCCAGCGAAGAGGAAAGCGAGATTCAAGTTAATGAAGTTGCCCAGGATGACAAAACAAATGGAGTGTGAAAATGGGGTTCACTTCCAGATTGGGCCTTGAAACACCTCAGTTTCCTGCCTTCCCCAGCCAGTGTCCCTTTCATGTGTGGTCTTTAGAGCAGGAGGGACTGTGAGAGTGCAGGAGAGGCATTCCCTCTAAAGCCCCCCTAGCTTCCAGTTGCAGACTGTTTCTTCCTTGCATGAATCTCCATCAGCTCTCACACAAGGAAAAGGAGAAATGACAAGCACTGCTTGCATCTATGTTGAAAGGAATGGCTGACAGACTGATATGGAGGAGGGTGGAGGGATGCAAATTAACAGAGATCTCCACTCTCTCCATCCTTTCAGGAGCTGACAAAGCCCAGGACATGGTGAGGATGGGATCCTCCACGTTCACACAGTGGCCCCGCTGACATTAATTCTTAATTGATTTAGGATTACATACCATTTTCCTTCCCAGTCCACAGACAAACTATTTTCATTAGAAGAAACAGTCATTGAACTTCTTTTGGCCATCTATATTGCCCTATACCCTGCAAGTCAAACTTCCATACAAGTCTTCTCCCTGGCCGCTGCCCAGAGATGAGCTAGGCAGAAAAGATCTTCCTGGTCATGGAACTGTCTGATTCACAACCACAGCTACATAATTGACTAAACTGGGAAGCTTTTAAGCACTTCAAGGCCCAGGCTCAGCTGCAGGGAATTCTGGAATTGTTCTGGATTGGAGTTTAGGTAGGTTGAGAACCCTATCACAGCTTAAGCACTTGATATAAGGTTTGAGGTCCTAGGGAAGACATCTTTTGGGCAGATGGCCACCTTCTGCAAGCCCAGAACTTGCTGTACAGAGCCTGTGAGTCCTGTGGTACTGCTCCTCCACTATGCCTGGAGGGTCAGAGAGGAACTGAATCCTGTCATTTCTCCTTATTGCCACGTTGTGTTCACTGTGTAGACAAAATCAATAAGGACATCATAGCTGAAAGGTCCATGTACAGAAGAGATCTCAGTCATCAAAGCATGTGTGGCCTTTTTTCCTAGAAGGCAGTTTCCACTTCTTCCTTATTTTTTCCTCATTCTAAAATAACATACTCTTTCCAAAACTAGTTTATCTCTATTTCCTATGACATTAATAAGCTAAGTCTCAAAAATTATTTTCAAAATATTGCCAGTTTTTCAGCCTCAGGTGAGTTAAGAAAGTATGGTTAGAGTTCAAGGATTGATATCGTGATTTTGTTCTGCTCAAATTCATTTGTTTCCTAAAAGGAAGAAATAGTGATATGACTGTTTAATAATGTGAAGTGCCTAAAGTATTTACCCAAGGCACATACTTACTAAAGGGCAACATCTTTTGGATTCTATCCACAGGACCTCAGGACCTGAAATGCATCCTGGGTATTGAGAATAAAGGTTGGCCCTCCACTAAGGATGAGCTGGGAAAGCAAAGGGTCCATGGGGTAATAACCAGTTCATCTGTCAGAAGTAAAAGTGCTTTTCTGGGGCACCATTTTATCCATAGGTTACATTTGTTTTAGCAAGAACACTACATTCTACTTTTACATGGGAAGAATTCATGTCAAGGGTCAAATCATCTAATAGCAAAAGTATTCATGTCTGAACACAGAATTTAAGAAGAAATTGAGAACAAGAAAATAGAGTCAGAACCTATTACACAAGCAGTGTTAAATTCCCATGAAGCAGATAGGTAATTATTAAAACTTTTAGTGGTATTATTTAGAACTCTTCTATTCATTTAAAAGTATTTAGTATGACTTTGGAACCATGAGGTAAATATACTCTTTAGTTAGTGTGTCACAAGCAGGTACTTCTGAATGAGACTTTTTAAAAACACTTCTAAAATTCTAAGAAGTATTTATGTGCAGTATAGGCCCATAAAATTCATCTTGTAGAGTAATTCTACAAATAAAAACAATGTCCATCCTTTGTAGAGGGCAGTACTTTTGGCTGTCATGAATCTAAGCATATACTTTGGTTTCACTGAGCTTATTATATAAATGGGGCTGGGATTTAGCTCAGTTAGTTAAGTGCTGTTCTGCAGTCTCTGAGGTCTGAGTTTGATTCCCAGCACTGCAAAAATGGGAGAAGGATGTGACAATCCACTTCCAAGGCAATCAGAAACAGTCAGCCATTGAAAACCCGATGAGGGTCACTATGAGTTGGACATGACTTGATGGCACCTAACAACAACAACATTATGGAAATAGAAGATACTGCTTAAATCAAAACAAAATAATAAGAAAGAAAACTGCTTCCTCAAGGAATGGTTTCAGCCTTTTAAAACTTATCATACAAAAATATTACTTTGTTTATCCCTAGCATCCACTTTAGCAGCTATTCAAAGTTCATAGCAATTCAAAGAAAAGGCCAAGTATCTTACAGCAGAATCAAAAACACTTGAGTTTTCCTGAGATTGTAGGCCACAAACATAAATAACAGCACTTGATAAAAATATTTTGTATCCCAATTGTTTATAATTTTATAACTACTATGCCAAGACTTAACTACTCTCCCCACAAACAGTAGCATTTCACGTCACTTTTTTTTTTCCTAGCTGGTGTGCACACTCTCAATAGACCTACTGTTGGTCTATGTGTTTGCATTTATTTACTATATTTTGTTTAGGTAAAATAAAGACAAAAAGGAAATGTTTTCTAAATAATTCCTATGAATTACAGTCATATTCTCTAAAGAGTTCGTTTCTCTTGGTTAATTAACTGATAGGACACTTATTTAAAAGTATTATATGTATAACAATTAGTAAAGATGAATACCATGTGCTGGGGTAAGAACTGGGCTTTGGACATCAACTCCATTTTCTCCTTTGGGAAATGAGTAATGGTTATGGTGGGAAGGGTGGGTGTTGAAGCACCTCACTAGCTCACACAGATCTATGAATTGTTGTTAGGTGCTGTCCAATTGGTGTCCCACTCATTGCGACTCTATGTACAACAGACAAAACACTATTGCTACTGCTTCTCTGCTATTCATAGGGTTTTCAATGGCTGATTGCTTTTTGGGGGGAGTAGGTTGCCATGTCCTCCCAATCCTACAATATCTGGTGTTCCCAGGTGGTCTCCCTTCCAAGTACTAACCAGGCCTGACCCTGCTTAGCTTGTGAGATGTGACAGGATCAGACGCCACAGTGGTAGGGCTACAGGCAATCTATGAATGGAGGTACCAAAATAACCCATCAAACTTGAGAAGAACAAAGCCCAGTAGAGTCCTGGTGTTTGTCATTTTAACTCAGCAGATCCAAGGAAGTGCCCAGTTAGCTAATTCTGTTACAACTCCCAGAGATGATTTGGAGACTTAGCTGGGGCCTGGAAGAACTGGAAATAGGAACTTTTTCAGCTCTTGGAAACCACAAGCACTTCAGTTTTGCAGTGTGTTTACATGTATTTGTGAAAAGAAGAATGCTGTTATGTTAGAAGTTTGGAAAATTCATATTTTATACTAGGGACATTGCAATTTAGAGGAGCTTTCTTAGAAAAGGTATCTTTTTTAGTTGGCTGTTTAATAATATAACTTTTCAAGTTGAACTTTTCTGTCTGGTGTACTTAAAATTTTGGATTTGCTTGAAGTACATTCAAGTCATTACAGGGAAAGAAGGAAGTGAAATTTAAAGTAACAAATTTATACCAACTCTGATAAGAATTATAATTTGTGAAAAATTAAATTCTCTCCCCAGCTGATCTTGAGCATCCTGGAGGAAGGTCCCAGACCATGCCACATGCTGTGTACCAGAAGAGGAAATGAATATGCATATTTGATGATTGACAAGTTTTAGAATAATTAGAAAAGGGCTATTTCCCCATGCTTAATCACACACCTGACAATTATTTTAAAGAACTATTTAAGGATTAAAAAAGAAATTTTAAAGTTCAATTAGGTCATGTTCAATGGAAATTACCTGATAAAATACTAAGTTTCTGTGAAGGTGAATATGATCAAAGTGTAATATGCATATATGAAAATGTCACAATGAAACATCATTTCATACAGTTAACATATATTAATAAAAATTTTCCCCCACATGTCTGTCAGTTTGTTGTGCTGTGGGGCTTGTGTGTTGCTGTGATGCTGAAAGCCATGTCGCTGGTATTTCAGATATCACCAGGGTCATCTATGGTGGATAGGTTTCATCTGCACTTCCAGACTAAGATAGACTTGGGAGAATGATGCAGATGCAGCATCCCAGTCCCAAAACAATTTGCCATTGAAAAAATCTATGAATATCAGAGAAACACTCTCAAATATAGTGCTATAAAATGAGTCCCCTAGGTTGGGAAGGATTTAAGAAATGACTAGGGAAGAGTAGCCTCCTTAAAGTAGAGCTGATTTTAATCATGGGAATGGGGTAGAAATGGACCTCCAGTCGCTGATATGGCAAAACTTAAAATGAGAAGAAACAGTGACTGCAACAATGACATCAAACATAAACAATACCATGTGCATGGCACAGTGTTGGATAGTATTTCGTTCTGTTATACAAAGAGTTGCTGTGAGTCAGTCCTGACTCAGTGGCACTTAACAATAAAAATTGTGTAAAGATAATTCATGAAAAAATACCAAATTGCTTTAGATGCAAACTAAAGCATTGATGACTGGGCATAGCCCATCTTTGGAAATAATGGAGCTGGACTCAGAAAGCACAACAGCTCAGGGTGCTCTAAGAAGGTAGAATGAAGAAGTCAAGAGAGGCAAACTTGGACAACATTGTCATTTTGCTGGTTGTTATGTCTAATGCTCTATCCTCCCTACTGGGACAATGACTCATCAAGTCTCTGGACAAAATTTCTGCACTCCCATTTTTATGGAAGCCCACTGCCCATTCAAAGGGTGCAAAGGAGTTTGAGTGACCTAACACTGGTAATATGAAACTTTGCGCAAGCTATTCAACCTCTCCATATGCCTCAGTTTCCTTTTCTATAAACAAGAAAAATAAGAGTAATACTTTCAAAGGATTCTTATGAGAAATCTATGAGCTTATCCTTGTAAAATGTTCAGAATAGTGACTGGTGCATAACAGGTTTTGGCTGGTAGTGGGTCAGAGAGGGAGATGAGCTCTATGCATATTTCATGTTGCCCAGGCCCACAGGAATCTGCAGAGAAGTGCCAAAATCCCAGGGTCCTAACAGCAGGAAGAAACTCTACAAATCATCTTCTGAAGGGTTGTCCTTGATTTGCCACACATAAGTTATTTCACATACTTTTTTAAAAGCCCTATTGTACAAAGAAATTTCCTCTAAAAACCTGAACTTTCATCTTTCTTTGAATCATGTAGCCATGCATCTTTCCACACTTGTGTGTATTTTTGGGTCATCTGAGTCTGCTGCAGCTGACCTGTGGCTGCCCCCTACAAAGCACACAGATGCTCCCTAGTTGGCCACAGTCCTCACCACTCCCTACCATATCTTTGGCATTAAACTAGGTATAGGTTGTTTTGGCCTGGCTTTCAGACCATTAGTCTGTTAACAAAAAAAAAAAAACAAAAAAAAAAAACAAAAAACAAATGAAAACCATTCCCTGTATTTATTTCTTTGTCAAAAGTAGACAAATAGAATGTAACCCCCAGAGGCATTTGACTTTTCTCATATCTGGCCCACTTTAACCACATTATTCACAACTGGAGGTGTTTACATTTACGATTCCCAATTTATTCCAAAACCTCTTTTAAAGATATGAAAAAACAAAGAACCCAGAGGGTTTAAGTGATTTTCTGAGGTCATAAGTCTTGTTAGTGGCAGAAGCTGTTTGCAGATGTGAGTCTTTTTGTTCCCAGTTACTATTTACACTTGCTCATACACACTTTTCCCTAAATGAATTAGCTAATTTGAATCAATTCATGTTCCATATAGAAAAGTGGAAATACAAGGAAGCATACCAGGTACAATGAAGAGGCACAGAAGGTAGCTATGGACACAAGCGGCCTATAAATGGATAATCCATCATTAGTACTATGATTATTCACACCTCATTCGGGCTGCCTGTGGGTACACACTTTGACAGATGAAGAAATGATGTCCCTCTCCAAACAGTCGCTCTGTTTTGTTGATGTTTAATGGCCCTCTCTCATGTCTAATTGTGACTTTTTTCTAACATAAGGTTCCTAACTTAACTGCATGAAATGATGGTCTGAGTGAGAAGAATATACAACACAACACATAAGAAACCCCAAAACACCTAGAGAGAATGATCTGGAAAAGCAAATAAAGCAGGAAGGAACAGATGTTTTCCACTTAGCTCCTCTAAAGGAAATCTTTTCAGGTCTTATGTTTTTGTCCCAATGGAAGGTGTCTGTCCTCAGTGTACGTGGCACCTTCCTGTACATAATGATGTTTCTATCACTCAGATATTGTCACTTCTACAGGGGACATTTTAGTCAGCCATGTTAAGGCTTGTTAACTTATCTCAGGTTTTTTTTTTTTTTTTGAAAAAGTGATTGTAACCTGGGATTTTAGATTGTGCTCACTTTTTACTCCACCATGAAAATATTCCACAGACAACTGTTCGTTTTAATTCTATGTATCTCATCTAGGAAAATCTGGGACTTATTTATAGTTCTAGCACTCAGTACCTGCCAGAGTTCACACAGACCTCTGTGAGGCCATCCTAAAATGTTGTTGTTGTTAGGTGCTGTTGAGTCCTGTGTGACTCAGAGCAACCCTATGTATAGCACATGAAACACTCCGACATTGCCATGCCTGGCACTGTTTCAGTGCTTCTCTGCTATTGATAGGGTTTTCAGTGGCTGATTGTTTAGGGAGTGGGCTGCCAGGTCTTTCTCCCAAGGTTATAGCACCTGGCATTTCCAGGTAGTCTCCTATCCAAGGACTAACAAGATCCAATCCCACTTAGCTTCTGAGATGTGACGAGATCTGACTCTAGGGTGGTACAGCTGTAGGCATCTTAAGATGAGCATGATAATAACTAGTTTAGAGGCTGTTGGAAAAAATAAAGGATATCAATTTTGTGTGAGTGCTCTGTAAGCTGTAAATTACCAAAAACCTATGTCTCAATAGTCAGACTTGGTCCTGAAACACTGGAGACATATAGAGGTCTGAGAAGTGAAGACCATGGGACTCACAGGAAGCTCATGACTCTTATGTTAATTTTAAGAGACAATAGAGAGGAGAACAGATTGAAAATAAGTCCTAGGCAGTGAATAGAGTCTCTAGGTAGTGCAGTAGGCCAGATGGCACTCTCCTTTGTGTTCTGGAACTTGGGTAAACCTAAATTTTGGCTTCTTTGCCACTGTCAAATGTATGTGAGAACTTGCTTTCCCTCCCCATCCTGCAGAATCCCATGGACTGAGTTTATCTCAAGCACCTTGAAATCTCGAGAACTTAGCCCAGTGTCCGCAGGGTACTGCCAGGCCAATGAGTGTTATCAAGTGTGATAGAGGAGTACTGCTTCCTCTACATCAAGATGTCTACATCCCAATCCCCAAAAACTGAGAAGATGTTATTTTACATGCTAAAATCCACTTGGAAGCCTTGATCAAGTCACGGGTCTTGAGATGGGGAAATTATTCTGGATTATCTAGTTGGGCCCAACATAATCATAAGGTCCTTTGCTATGATGACAAAAGTAGATACTGGAATGATGTATTTTGAAGATGAAGGAAAGAGCCACAAGTCAAGGGTTCTGAGAAAGGCACAAAAATGATTCCCCCCTGCAGACTCCAGAAAGAATGTACCCTGGCTGACACTATGCTTTAAGACTTTTGGTTTCTAGAATTATAATGAAATAAATCTGTGTTGTGTTAAACTAAGTTTGTTATAGCAATAAGAGGAAGCTAATACACCTCTAAAGGGAAGTAAATGAATAACTGTTATTTCGATGAATGACTGAGTGAATGGATGGATCACTGAATAGAAGGATGAAGAGAGCTCTAGACAGAAAAGGGAAAGAAGTGAAGATCAGGTCACAACTTGAGCCAGGATAATAGTCAGCTGGGTTACTTGGGCCTCATCATTTAATTTCATGGAATTCCTCAGTATAAGAGCTGAGGCTGTGAGGCCAGACTGACCAGGGTTTACATCCCTTCTGCACTACTTCCTAGCTGTGTGTTCTCAGGCAAGTGTTCCCTGTTCTGAGCCTATGTCCACACCTATAAGATCGGGCAGTGATGCTACCTCCCACATGAAACTGAGTAAACTATAGTCTGCCCACATTTGATGGGGCTCTGTGCTAGGCAGCCTAAAAACCTTGGTCACATAAAAATGTTATTAATATTACTTCATGAACAACACCTGAAACCATGAAAATCATCCAGATTTTTTTAAAAAGTCAAGAACTACACAAGGGCAAAGCAAGTAAACTGTGAACCACTGATTACCACATAGCAGGACTGCATTAGCTGCTGAACAGAAACACCCACCATACTTTGAAAGAATGCATGTTGAATTATGCAAGTTATAAATCATACAAGGAAACACATTATGCAAGGTATTCAAGAACACAGCCACCAAACAAAATATGACCACCTTTAATGCATACAAAGCAATTAGCATAGGCCCAGAACACTGAAAGCTGTTAATCTGCTATTATGATATTAGCTCAGTGATTAAAAACCTCAAAACAAACATGTCTACCACAATGAAAAATGGAACACACTCCACCATTCCCAAGGACCTAAGCTTTGCATGGTCTTTGCTCCTTCAGAGAAAACATGCAAGTTGGAAAATCTGAGTCTGGTGTGCTAATGACAACCTGTATCATGAAGCGATAAATTTCCCAGTGTCTTGCCTGAAACATAGAATATAGCCTCAGGAAGGTAGTAACTCTGAGATACACTAGTATCCTCATGTGCATCTTGAAGAACATATTCTGCTACTATGAGCCATATTTAGAATAGAAGAATTTGTGAGATGAGGGGGGTGCCCCTGGGACTCAGTGCTGTGCAGCACACTCTCCCTCCTAACTAGTCTCATTTCTTGAATTCCTAGAGCACAAGGTTGTGGCTAGTATATCTTAGGAACTCAACAAATGTTTGTTGAATGTATAAATGGCCCTTATGAGTCATGTAACCCATGCCCTCTCCCATTCTATAGGTAAGGAGACTAAAGCCAATTAGAACAATGGCTGAAACACTCCTTCTGTGTGGCATTAGTTCAAATTAATAACTATCTTCTCTCTGGTCTAGAGGGATGAACTAATTTCCCCAAACTAATTGCCTAACTTCAGGCAACCACATGTCTGGAAAAGCTGAACATGCTTTCCCTTAGAGAGAAGAAATGGTTTGAAAATACATTTTTTTTTTAGCATTTATGCTTCTCGAAATAGCTTCCAGTTTTGCAAAATGAATTCTGATAAGTGCCTACACTATGTATTTGGCTAAAAACTGGTGGAGATATTGGGGGAAAAAAAGGCCCAAAGAAAAACAAAAATCTAGATGAGAGATGCACAGTGAGGAGACTGGAAAAATCCTAAGCACGATGCTACATTATTTAGTTCCAAGGGAGCCCAGTGTTGCCTGAGAGGGAAACAAATGACCTGTGTTTCACACTCTTGTGACTTTTTTAGGCTGCACAGAACCATTTAAGGCTGAATCTACTTATACCTCAACTTTATACCAGAGCAAATATAAAATCTGGGAAAGACTTAGAGCTGTTATTGTTAGGGGTCATCAAGTTGTGTTCGACTCATAGCAACCCTCATAGGGCTTTCAATGGCTGATGTTTTTAGGGATTGCCTCAGAAGTGGATCGCCATGTCCTCTTTCCATTTTTGTGGTGCTGCGAATTGAACCTGGGACCTCAGAGACTGCAGAGTGATGCTCTACCAACTGAGCTAAATCCCAGTCACAGACTTAAAGCTAGAAGGACTTAAATCCTTTTCCTAACTTCAGGCAACCACATGTCTGGAAAAGCTGAACATGCTTTCCCTTTATGAAGACTACCACCTCAAGAAAAAAAGTAAATTTTTACTCTAGAAATAGCCTTTAGTGATACTTCTGTTGTCTCTGCCTCCAGCCATATCACCCTGGTGTCTGATCTCATCAGACCTGGGCAGTTAAGCAGGATTGGCCTGATTAGTACTTGGATGGGAGACTGCCTGGGAGTACCGGGTGCTGTAGGCTTGGGAGAAGAACCCAGCAGCCCACTCCTGAAACAATCAGCCTCTATTGAAAACTCTGAGTAGCAAAGAAACATTGTCAGACATAGTGCTGGACGTGGCACAGTGTTAAGTGGTGCTTCTTCTGTTGTATATAGGGTTGCTATGAATTGGACCCAATTCTATGGCACCTAACAACAACAATCTTTTGTCACTATGGCACTAACTTAAATTTCCTCCAAGATAGATTAAATTACCTCCTACACTGTATTCACTGGAGACAGGGGATAGCCATCTCCACCTTCATAAAGTAGCCCACGTATATTTCAAGAGTCAACTAATTGCCTAATTAAGGCTAACTATGCTGAGATTTTATAAGCATGATACTTTGATTGTTATTATCAGATTTTTCCCCATCCTTTTATAACACACTGGGCTACAGAGCACTGAACTTATCAATACCTGTTGTTGTTGTTGTTAGGTGCCATCAAGTGAGGTCTGACTCAGAATGATCCTATGTATAACTGAACAAAACACTGTCCCACACTGTGCCATGCCTGGCACTATTGTCATGCTTCTCTGCTGTTCATAGGGTTTTCAATGGTAGATCGTTTTGAGAGTGCGTTGCCAGGTCCTTCTCCCTAGTTTGGAGCACCTGGTATTTCCAGGTGGTCTCCCATCCAAGGACTAACCAGGCTGACCCTGCTTAGCTTCTGAGATGGGCGGGGGGATCAGATGCCCGGGTGCTATGGCTGCAGGCATCAATTCTCGTAAGCTATGCAAAATTATCCTCCACAACTGCCTCCACAAACCCACTTGCTTTTTAGCCATCCAACTTTTACAATTGCCAGTGATTATCTCAAATTTCTTTCTGTTTCCTTATTTTTGTTAGTTTTTTGAGCTCTTTATGCATAGTTGTACTGGGAATATTTGTGATTTTAAGAGATTTTTTTTTTTAGATAAAAGTCCTAAATTTCTCTCTATAGAATACCTGCGCTACTTCTGCTGTGTTTCCCTTTCCCACCCTGCCAGAGCCTTCTCCTCTGCGTGACCAACTGGAGTCACATTCAGATGACCTGCCCTGCTCACTAGCCTGGTCACCTCACAGTGTCAAAAGATTGTAGGATCAGGGTTATCTGGAGAAGTGATGACTTGTAATTCACTGACCATTTACTCTCTAGACCTCTTTTGACTCCACATTACCAGGTGCAAAGCGAGACACAGACCTCATCCAGCTCTTCTGTGTACCCTTGGTCTCATCATCAATCTTTGTGTCTCAGTAGGCCATTATTCAGTTACATTGAGCTTCTTAACTTGCTCTGAAGATTCACACCCTGCACCATTATCCAGCCTTTCCACTCCCTGGAATGTCCCTTCCCTTATTATTTCCTCTTTAGGCCCACCTCAAATGTCACATCTCTGGCCAATATTCCTCAATTGGTCAGTTTTCCTGAGTCACTCTCTCTTCCGTACTCCCAGAAAATGTAGATGCCTCTCATGTGCACCTGACCACAGGGGACAGCAAATGTCTTATTGTAGGTCTCTATGTTTCACCATATTTTTTGCATCTTCCTACAGTCAAATTTATCGTCTGTTTCTAAGGAGTAATTCAAGAAATGAATGGGTTAAACATTAAACTTAATTAATGACTAACCGGGCTTGGTGGCACATGTCTGTAATCCCAGAGGCTCGGGAAGTAGAGGAGGATCGAAAGTTCAAGACCAGAGGCAGTCTCCGTAACTTAGTGAGACCCTGTCTCTAAAAGTAAAAAAATGGGCTGGGGGTGCAGCTCAGTGGTCCAGCACTTGCAGAGCATGCAAATGCAAGGCCCTGGGTTCAACCCCCAGTACCGAAAAAACAAACAAACAAATAATGACTTAAGCCAGAAGTGACTGAATGGTTCCCAGGAAGAAAGCCAATGGGTACCCAGCCAATAATAAGAAACATGGTATACCTGATAGACCATTAGATTAATGGTTTCTTCTTTTTTCTGCTCTGGAGATCCTTGATTCTGCAAAAGATTTCGTACTGTTTCTTCCATCCTAAGCAGGGAGAAAAAAACAAAGAATTTCTTAAAGAAATTTTCCTAGTAACACAGATCTGTTCCAGTTAGTAGAAATTACTTTTCAGGGTGTATTTCCCAAGCTTATGCCAAGAAATATCTTTTCTTTCTCTCCTCATTATCCCCTATTTAAGAATTTGAAGGGTCTGGACATTGCTCCGTGGTAGCGCACTTACTTAGCATGCTCACCGCCTTAGTTTCAATCTCTAGCATTGCCAATAAAAAAAAAATGAAACTCCCATGAAGTCATTTATAATCATTCTTCAGAATGCATGTCTCTGGGCTCTCTTTCTCTTTCCCATTCAGGTCCCCATCCCTGGCCTTGGATGTTGGTGCTCTTACACACATCTCCCAACATCCCTCTTCACTTCCAATCACTCCCTATCAATTCAATACAATATCATCCCATTAATCTTCCAGAAACATCACTTTAAGTTTTTTTTATCAAATCATTTTGCAAAGTTAACAGATACTACATCAATGCATCCTCTCTATTAACACTCTGTCCTGTCTTTCCATGGCAACATACAAAGATCTACTCCATTCTTTCCAACTGCTTCCCAGCATGTCATGGAGTCAGTGTGCTGTAAGTTACTCAACATTTCCCCTACTGATGGAAGTTGGATTATTTCTCAATCGTTGCTAACTCAAACATTCAACACCTTTACATATATATCTTTGAACATATTTATGAGTATTTTTACAGGCTATATTGTAACATATGTGCTATCATTCTGCTTTGTTTTAAATAGTTACCTCCAAGGACTGCCCATTGTCCCAAAGTAATACCCATTTCCATTTCTAGATATTTGCTCATATCATTGCTACTTTTGCCAACCCCCTTTTATCTTCCCATATTCATCTATCTTTCCAAATCCACCTCAAGTTCCACTAAGTAAGGCACTTCTTAACTGAGTTGCAGCTTCTTTGAATTCTTAAGGGCTTATGTTTTAAATCACTCATCCCTTAAAAACCCCTCGCTTTAATGCTCAAGTATTTCATACATGCATGTCTAGTCTCTCAGAGTAAATGACGCTTGGTATAAGCCAAATGTTGCCATATATCTCATATATGTCTCCCTCAATTATGGATGAAGTAGGTGCTCAGCACACAGTTCCTATTTGTCAATTCATTTCAAAAAGGATGAGGTATGTACTCTGCATCAGGCATACACCATGGATGTTCAGACTGTGTTTGAATAACTTTGTCCTTGAGTCCTATCCATGAGGACTCAGAGACTTGAACTCTAAGATCAGGAAGGCTGAACTCAATGCATTGAACACAATGCTTTCTTGCTCTGAACCTGAGTTGGTTGTCTATTTCCAGGCCCATCCTGAAGTATGTATTTTTAATGACTACATATGACACTAGTTTAAGAGCCTTGGGAGAAGCAGAATGATGTAGCTTCTCCCTCTTACCAAGGGCTTTCAGCATGACAAAGTAAGGGCTCTAAGGTCTTATGAATCTCCTGAGCTGGACAGGCCTTTATAGTAACCAGGGTAGGGTAGTTCAAAGTGTCATCCTTCCTAACATGGCATGTAACCACTTAGCAGCAGAAATAAGAATCTGCAGCCAAACTGAGACATCCAAACCTGGATTAGTAACTGGAGAAATTCTGTCTTCACAGAGCATGGCACCAGGACCCATTTGGAGCTTTACAGAAGACAGGAGACGTGGGTTACGAGGGCTCACAGAATGATTTGTGACTGAACATTTATATAAGACATATCTTCATGCAGCCAATTGGGTGAGCAGAGGCTGTTCCCTGTATTTTCACAAGTCTTACATTATTAATAATAACTCAAAATTGAATAGTACTTTTAACTTGTCACAGAACTCTCTCATCTATTAATCATAACAATGTACTTAAAAAATATCATTGTATCTGGAGGCTGAGGCACAGAAAGGTAAGATGGCTTGCTAATGGGACCATGGCTAGTTAGAGAGGAAGTTAGGATTAAATCATTTTTACTGATCTAAATACAGCAGCCTCCTTCTACTTGACTTTACTGACATTCAGAGAAATTATTTCAAATAAGGAAGTCTTAACCCTGCCAGGTATGGTGGTGCACACCTGTACTCCCAACAACTCAAGAGGCAGAGGCTGGAGGATCACAAGTTCAAGACCAGAGGAGTCTGAGTAATTTAGCAAGACCCTGTCTCAAAAAGTGAAAAAATGGGCTAAGTGTGCAGCTCAGTGGTACAGGCCTTACAAAGCATGCAAGCACGAGTCCCTGGGTTCAACCCCCAGCAGCACAAAAACAAAAATAAAAAAG
Source organism: Pedetes capensis (assembly GCA_007922755.1). Taxonomy (NCBI): domain Eukaryota; kingdom Metazoa; phylum Chordata; class Mammalia; order Rodentia; family Pedetidae; genus Pedetes; species Pedetes capensis. Next base: position 33,650 of record VMDO01009618.1, on the reverse strand, counting down.
CCTTAACTTCTAAATAGGAGTTCTCTTCCTGAATATCTTTTGGGTGCTGAGCCCAAGGTGGCAAAGATACCATTTATGACCTTCAGAGAACATAATAAGATCTTGCAGAGATAAAAAAAAACTAAGCTTAGTTTAGGAGGGGGCAGTTGAACAGGTTTAAAGTCACTAATTCTGAAAAAAGTGATCAGAGCCAATTTCTAATACTTTATTTAATTTTATTTACACAATCTCTTGAATAGTAGTGGGTTTACTACAATGTTTGCCAAAACTAGCCTAAACAAGGACAGCTATGATAATGGTTCTCAGATGTGGCTGAAGCACTTGTTCATGGTAAGGTCAGGGACTATGTGTGACAGCCACAGGCTACTACGATATTTCAATCAATAGTGGACTGTATGGATGACAATGACCTCATAATATTATCACAATGTGACACTGCAGTTGTCTTAGTTTAAAAGTCAGTATATTTTGTGATGTTTGGGCAATGATGAAATCTCATAATCATGCATTTCTCAGAATGTATTTCGAACCCTAAGCTATGCACGACAATAGTCTACTTTCCCAACTTGGCACAGAAGCTGGGTGTCTCATTTCCATCCTTATTGTTTTGGTTGTTAGGTGCCGTCAAGTTGGTATCTGACTCATAGTGACCCTCATAGGGTTTTCAATTGCTGACTGTTTCGGGATTGCCTTGGGAGTGGGTTGCCAGGTCCTTCTCCCATTTTTGCGGTGCTGGGAATTGAACTCGGGACCTCAGAGACTGCAGCACAGCACTCTACCCACTGAGCTAAATCCCAGCCTGCAGCTGTAGCCCTGTGGCATCCGATGCCATCAGATCTCGAAAGCTAAGCAGGGTCGGGCCTGGTTAGTGCCTGGATGGGAGATCGCCTGGGAACACCAGATGCTGTAGGCTTGGGAGAAGGACCTGGCAACCCCCTCCCAAAAATCAACCTGCCAACTGAAAACCTTCCCTCCTTAGTTCACTCATTTTTACCCACCTGTCCTATTGGTTGGTTAGTAGGTGCTGTTGAGTCGTGTCTGACTCATAGCAACCCTCATAGGGTTTTTAATGCCTGATTGTTTTGGGATTGCCTCAGGAGTGGATTGTGATGATCTTCTCCCATTTTTGCAGTGCTGGGAATCGAACTCAGGACCTTAGAGACTGTAGAGTGGGCACTCTGTCAACTGAGCTAAATCCTAGCCCCTCCATCTGTCTTAAATGTGCCCTAATAGAAGTGAGTTGAAACAAAGTCCTCGTTGTTCTTTTTTAACTAAGTTAAAATATAATTCTCTCACAGTGCATATCCTGGTGAATTAACTCTTCCATATAATTAGGAAGTTCTTTGCACTAGACATGGTTATAAACATAAAAATACCACCTATTCACCTTTCCATCATTCTTTTGACTTCATACTTTTAAAGAGAAGAGGAGAAAGGAAGGACAGACAGGAAACTGTTAAAATATTCTCAGGCAGTCCAGAACTCTCAGTACTAAAGTAAATATACTTTTCTGGAAGTACTTGGTGATTAATTAACACCAATTCCATTTCCATCCTACAGTTTGGAGCAGAGGTACAGGGATCCACTTGAACATGTGATCCAACAATCAAGCTGTGCCTTTTTATAACCTTTATGAATCTGGTCACAGAAAAAAATGTTCTGAACCTGTTGAGCACGTACTATTATTTATTCCCTGATGATATCTTCTTATAATTCTCATTTAGCAAACCTCTATTTGCTTGAAAATCAAAGACCATGAAGAATCATCCCTTATTGTTTGATGTGCAATGACATTTTGCTTCATTTTATTATTTTGATGCATGAGGGGCCACATTACCAGTCGGCACACAGTACAGCTCCACCATCTGCTTCCCAAATGTGACAAAAAATAAGCCAATTCTTTCATCCAGTTCAGGCTTGGACGGCACTTCATATTCTTGTTTGTTTCTTCCTAAGTAGCCAATATGTATGGTTTATCCTCAAACACTGACCTTAACTTTTTCTGATTCTTCCCATCTGAGACTAAATCCCTCCTTTTCCTAAATACTTGTCCGGTAGCTATCATAACTGAAAATATGTAGCACAAATTTATAGTTACTGAGATGTAAGAAATTCTTGTTGTTGTTGTTATTGTTAGGTGCTATCTAGTAGGGTCTGACTCATGGCAACCCTAGACACGACAGAAGGAAACACTCCCTGACATTGTGGCATGTCTGGCACTATGCCATTGCTTCTCTGCTATTCATAGGGTTTTCAATGGCTGAGTTTTTCAGGATTATTTCAGGAGTGGGCTGCCAGGTCCTTCTCCTAAGCCTATGGCACCTGGTATTCCCAGGTGGTCTCCTATCCAAGTACTAACCAGGCCTGACCCTGCTTAGCTTCAGAGATCTGATAGGATGGGATGTCACAGTGGTACAGCTGCAGGCAAGAAATTCTAGTAAGTTCTAATGTGTGTGTATGTATGTGTGTGGGTGTATGTATATACACACATGCCACACACATATATATATACATATATATGTGTATATATATGCACATATATAACGTGTGTATATGGGAGAAGGGCCTGGCAATCCACTCCCAAGGCAATCCCAAAGCACTCAGCCATTGAAAACCCTATGAGGGTTGCTATGAGTCGGATATCGACTCTACGGCACCTAACAACAACAACAACAACAATGTGTGTATGTATATGTGTGTGTATATATATAACATATATATATGTGTGTATATATATATTTATGTATGTGTGCATATATATATGTATGTATGTATGTATGTATGTATGTATGTATATATATAGTATTGTTGCCAGGTGCCATCAAGTCAGGTCCAACTCATAGAGATCCTATGTACATAGACCAAACATTATCCAACACCACATCATGCCTGGCACTATATGCCTGGCACTTCTCTGCTATTCACAGGGTTTTCAATGGCTGATTGGGGATTGTATCAGGACTGGGCTAGGGATTGAACCCAGGGCCTCAGTGAGCACAGAGCAATAATCTACCAACTGAGCTAAACCTCAGCTCTGTATATATATATACATATCCTAAACCCCAGCCCCATATATATCCCTCTGCTTCTGCCTCTGAGTCACTGGGATTACAGGTGTGTGCCACTGCACATGGCCAGTTCTAATGTTAACTCTTAGACAAACCAGAGAAAATAAACCAAATATCTATGTAAACAAATACCTAGGTAAACAGGCAGAAATTTTGTTTTACTAAAAGTAGACAGTATTGGTTAAGGTACACATTATTTAATCAATAAATTTTGATTATAGTATTTCCTCTAGGAAAAACAAAAATCTGCAAGTTTAGAAGGGCACAAACTTAAAATGAGAGGTATATGACATTAAATAATACTATTTAAGAAAAGTCATAATAAATGACACAAGAGCAAGATTGGGATCCACTGTAACTATATCCCCCGCTTCAAGGCGCCCACCTTTGCCCAACACATTTTCCTTCAAAGTGCAGACCATAGGGGTACTTTTCACTGAGGCTGTAGCTAGTCTCAGAGAGATGTCTCTCTAGACACCAAAAGAAGGTCCTCATAGAAGGAAATGTTCAGAGACAGTAGTTTCCTGAACCCCATGAGAACACCTCGTTATCCAGGGCTTGATAACACAGGGGGCTTTATTTACAATCAGAATGTGTTTGGGCCCTGAAAATACTGACTCAATAATGATAGCAGTTTTAGAAAATGTGACTCCCGCGTACCTTAGGAGCTGTTTAATCTGACATAAGAAATGACTGTAACCTTTTCCAAACCCCTTCCTTTCTTCCAGGGCCTAGCCCTCCATCCTTCTTAATGACCATCTCAGAATTGATTAGAGTGTTAGACTGAAGTGCTCCACTTTGAATCCTGTCATCAAATACTCAATTGAGCATAATTTCACTCTTTGACAGAAAGAGAACAAAATAAATACAAAACAAGATGCTGCTCTTCATCTCAAAATGATGAGGAATAGGGTGGTTTCAACTGAAAGCTGAGCCAAGTTCTCTTAGAGAAATATTCTAATCAGTATTCACTGATTAATCATGCAACAGATTAATGATGAAATTAACAGTAGACTTATTTAATATTCTCTCATGTTCCTTTAGCCAGGTAAGAAGCTACAAAACTATAACTCCTTTGCTTTTCCTAACGGTACACATTGCATTCTCTTTTCTTCTCCCATATCATGAAGTTGGTCTGGAGTCACTGCTGTAACTTGCAAATTATATTTCCTATGTTCACTGTGCTGACTCCTGGTCTTCTCACTCTGAGACTGCTGACTTAAGCAGGGGCCTCACCATGGATGAACTTTATTTAAGTGATAGGAAGAAAGGGGCTGAGTTTAAATTAGAGAGAAGGGACAAGGGCTAATGTCCCTGAAGTGCCTTTGCCTTACCTTGAGCCTCCACCCTATAAAACCATTACATGAAATAACTCCATGTGGGGAAAAGTATTCATCCTCTAAAGTTAGAGGCCATAACAAGGACAAGCAGTGTTGTTGTTGTTAGGTGCCATTGAGTTGGCTCTGTTTCATAGTGACCCTATGTACAATAGAACCAAACACTTCCCAACACTGTGCCATGCCAGGCACTATGTCAGTGCTTCTCTACTATTCACACGATTTTCAATGGCTGGTTGTTTGGGGATTGGTTTTTGAGAGTGGCTACCAGGTCCTTCTTTCATTTTTGCAGTTTTGGCGAATCAAACCCAGGGCTTCAGAAAGTGTAGAGCAGCACTCTAAACTAAGTTAAACCCCAGCCCTCAAAGGACAAGCATACTTCCCATATATTCTGGGAAAAAGAAATAGTTACAATCAACTACTATCTTTCTCTCACTGGATGCCTATATAGTAGGGTTAAAAGATTTAAAAGCCACTACAGCTTAGATGTTCAGAAGAAATGAAATTCATTTATTTTATATATAATCAAACTTCTCTTTTTCTTGAAGTTTCACGTGCTAACATTAATTTTTGTCCCAAGTACTAGATTAAATTATAATGCTAGTCTAACATGATAAAAAAAATTCTTTTTGTAGTACTGATTTACATAATATTAAAATTATATATAATAATATTAAAGTTATATATAATTTTAAGACAAGGTCTTGCTAAATTGTGCAGGCTGCCTCTGGCCTCAAACTTGTGATCCTCCTACTTTGGCCTTCTAACACACTGGGATTATAGGGCATGCCACCATGACTGGCTAACATTATAGAATTTTTAAATAAAAATTTAAAACCCATTAAGAAATAGGTATCCATCCACATGGCATATATTTCCTACATGGGAATATTACTCAGCAATCAAAAAGAATAACTGATGCATGAAACAATATGGAAGAATCTCAAAAATATTATGCTGAGTGAAAGAAACTATAAGAAAAATAAGTAAATAAGTAAATGAAATTCTAGTACAGGCAAAAATTAGTCTATGTTGGTAAACTTAAGAGTGACTGCCTTAAATGAGATGGAGATTGTCTGGGGAGAAACATAAAGGAATTTTCTGGGATGATGGTAAATGATCTTTTTCTCCACAGGGCTTTGAAATAAACAGGCAGATGTATTTGTTGGAATTCATCCAGTATTACAATTAAGATTTATATATTTCATTGTATGTAAATTTTATCTTAAAAGAAAAATGAACTACAAACAAATATGGAACTCTCGCTATTGATATATATGTTCCAGTATGGGGGCAGGGAAGATGCCTGCAACTCACTTTGAAATACATCAGAAATGAGATTAATTGATGGATAGAGACAAGGGCGAATAGATAGCCAGGTGGTAAAGCAAGTATATTAACATGTGAATTGTAGAATCTATTTAGTTTTTATATGGTTTCCATTGTAAAAGTCTTTCCACTTTTTTTTTGCATGTTTAAAATTTGCTATAAAATATTACTAAGTACAGTTACACAGCCCATTTATCTCTTTCATGAAAAGGCTTAGCATCTTAGTAGAAGAGAAGTACATCCTTCTCTCCCAGAGTGGGTTCCAGGTATCTGCAGGTCTGGCTGGGTAAACCAGGTCTTTGTGGAGAGCAGGATCACCTTGTGTCTGGAGGGAAGTCCCTGTTCCAAGGTTGGTGGCTGGCCTTGTACCTGAATATTCTGAGGCAGGGAGGGCTCTTAGTCTTTTTGTTCTTCTTGGTTGGAGCCTGGAGGCCTAGCACTGACCTTCATTTTAGCTTTGTGGCTGCAGGGCCTTGATCTTTGGTCACCACCTCCACTCAGCCTATTAACCCTGCAAGCTATCTCCAGACATTGCTGTGAGGTATATTTGCCCTGCCACAGCAGACTCCAAAATGGCCTCTCCAGCTGTTCTCCAGTCCACCTGTACCTCATACAGCCTCAGGCCTCTGGAAAGGGCCTCTTTCCTTGCAAGCATAGAGCATATTGGACTGCTAGACAAAGGTAGCCATGCCATTGTTCATGGGGCAGACAAAGGCATAGTCCTTTTCCACAATCCTTGATGGGAATCAACGATGCAATCATACCTCTGTTGTTCGTGTAATCTGCCACCTAGAGCAGAATTCTCCTTTCTGTTTCTCTCTCCCCTCCTGTCCTGCCCACAGCTATCTTTAGTGCTAGAAGAGGGGTACCTTCTCATTACTTCTCAGATACCACATCTGGCTCCTTTCCAACCTCCATCTTTGGGCTAAGTCTATAGCTAATAGAATAAAAGTATATTAGGTAGGCACTGTATGCAGCTGTACCACTGTGGCATCTGATCCTGTCAGATCTCGGAAGCTAAGCAGGGTCGAACCTGGTTAGTACTTGGATGGGAGACTGCCTGGGAACACCAGGTGCTGTAGGCTTGGGAGAAGGACCCAGCAACCCACTCCCCCAAAACAATCAACCATTGAAAACCCTATGAATAGCAGAGAAGCATGACAATATTGTTTTGCCTGTTGTACATAGGGTCGCTATGAGTCGGACACCGACTGGAAGGCACCTAACAATAACAACTAGGTACTTGGAAAGCTCTGTGAACTGCAACGTCTAGTCTCAGTCCTTCCTGTGTTCAAGGTAGGAGAATGAAGGAATCTGAGTAATCCTCATTTAAGATACCTGCATAGTCACAAGACCTTGTCTTATTGTTTAATCCTATTTTGCAGAAGCTAAGTATTACTTCCCTCATTTTCTCTGAATTTATAGAGAAAAGCTCTAGTATTCAGAATGAAAAAAAAAAAGAAAGAAAGAAATTACATGGATTTTTAAATCCACATATTTCTGTGTTACAGCCATTATTTAGCAGGCATTTAATCCTTACAGGCTCAAGGTAGGTACACTGCCTCCATGCTTGCTTTTATGTACTTGGGAAAGTATTCATTTATTTGCTAATAAATGCATAAAATGAAGTACCATGAGAAACAAGGAACACATCCAAGGTCATATTCCCACTAATGGTGGAGTTGAAACAAATGTTTGGACTCTAAAATGTACAGTATTTTTCTACTGTGCCACATCAGTATTTGAGCAAACACTTAAAACATTCTGGTGTTCACTTGGCTAGGTAGCAACATTTTCTGCCATGCTATCGTGTGCTGACATCTGGATCAATGGAGTCCCATTGTTTGAAAATGCTGTACTTGCATTGGTCAATCTTTATTTCTCAACTAGATTAAAATTCTTCTAGATTCAGGTTCTTGCATAGTGATAGATCCTAATGTTATTTTTAATATAGATTTTGTTATAACCTGGGGCCCAAATACTTGCTGAAGCATTTAAAGCCATCTATCCATGGAAATCTATGTCCTATCCATCAGATGCTCTTGTTTCCACCCAAATGCCACAGAGAACACACGTTCAAGCCTGGACCACCTCTTTCCCTGTGGATAGCCCTCCTTCTGTGCTTTCTTTACCCTCTGACTCTCATCTGTCATAGTACAGTGGCACCCCATTAATGATCTCTGAGTTCCTTGAAGTCAGTGGTTCTGCCTCGCTTTTTATTTGATCCCTAGCAACTACATGTAGTTGCCATTACTGAGTTGTTATTTGGTAAGTTCTTTTTTAGGTGAATGAATGAAAGCAACTGTTTTTCTTTCATTCTTTCCTTCTCTGGCACCTTATATTTTAACTTTCCACAGTTATACCATACAGAGTGGCTAAAGTTTAGCTCAGTTGATAGAGTGCTGTTCTGTGTGCTCTGAGGCCCTGGGTTTAATCCCTTGACGTTGTTAGGTGCCGTCGAGTCAGGTCCAAATCATCGCAACCCTAGGTACAACAGAATGAAATACTCCCCGATTATATGCCAGGCACACAATCTTATTTAAGCCCATTTTTGTAGACACTGTATCAATTCATCTAGTGGAGGGTTTTCCTTTTTTTTTTCATTGACCTGCCACTCTCTCAAACATGATGTCCTTCTCCAGGGATTTGTCCCTCCTGACTATATGTCCAAAATATGTAAGACACAGTCTAGCCATCCTTGCTTCCAAGGAGCACTCTGGTTGCACTTCTTCTAGGACAGATCTGTTGGTTCTTTTGGCAGTCCATGGTATACTCAATATTTGTCTCAATATTTGAACCATAATTCAAAAGCATCAATTCTTCTGTCTCCCTTATTCAATGTCCAGCTTTCATAACCATATGATTGTTTGATCTCTAGCACTGCAAAAATGGGAAAGGGATGTGGTAGCCCACTCCCAAAGCAATCAGCCATTGAAAACCCTATGAACAGCTGAGAAGCACTGACACAGTGCTGAGCATGGCACAGTGTCGGAAGTGTTTCATTCTGTTGTACATAGGGCCTCTATGAGTCAGACCCAACTCCACAGCACATAACAACAATACTACCATACAGAGATGTCACCAGGCAGAATAACAAGTAAGAAATGTCAGCAACACTGCAGGGGCTGAGTCTTAGCTATGACATCGAGACAGAAAATTTTGGCCCCTAGTCCTTGGTAAAACAAATATCCAATCTTGTTCTTTTTGCAACATGGCCTGCCCATATGCTTCAACTTAGTTAATTAGCTTTGATAGTTACAACATTACTTTAATGATTCCAGTATTCTTAATTCAATCTGTAACCTGGACACCCTTTACCACTATTAGACTTTTGTCAGATGAATCTCTGCCAAGGCAGCCCATTGCTCTATTGTCTAGGAGAGCACATAGGAGAATTAGCTTAATGAAGAACATATTTTTCACTGCCTCTTGTATCACTTGCTTTTAAGTTTTATTTTTCCCATTCTCCCCCATGGCTGTCCTCAACAACCCAGCCTGCCTCCCATCTTAATTGTAGTGCAAAGCTTTCCTCAGGAGTAAGAGTGATAAGAAAAGCTGACTAATTTTCAATTCCAAGAGGAAACTGTTCATGTGGAAACTTTGCTGGTTTCAAACTGGGTTCTGCCCAACTGCTGTCTCCTTAGAAAATGAGAGCTTCTTCCCTTAGAAGCTGGCACATCGAAGCACATAAGCAAGAGCAATCCCCAGGTTGGCTGTGCCTCAGATATCCTTAACCCAATTTCTGCTTTTCCCCGCTACAATAGTTAGGAACAGTAAATCTACAGCAAGGATAACTGAAAACCACATTGAAACTGAGACTCACTCTGGATAAATGTTGCAGGGCTGGAGTTTCTTATTTCTCTCCTAGATGATATATATTTTTAATTCAGCACAAATTTTGCAAGAATATACTCCTGCCCAGAAACCACGGTGCTCTAATTCACTCATGGGCATGCAATACCATTCATAAACAGATCGAAAGGTGCTAGTCCAATTTGAATTACTGCATTGCATTCACTCCAGGGCCAGCTGGATGTGAACAGAAAGCAACATAAATTTCCTCCCAGGCAGGCTTGTGCAGATCTGCATGGGAGCGCACTTCATGAGGAGGCGCCAATGGAGAGAGGCTGGGAAAGCAGAGATAGGCATTCAGAAAAGCCCTGTTTTCCACATGGAGTGCAAGGGAATCCCCTGAATGTTAACAAGCAAATCCCAAGTGTTTCTGCTCAACAGTGGCAGAATCCAAAATTACATTTATGGATTCATGCCTTTGTAGAGTTGCATTCATCCAGAAAGGGAGGGAGGGAGGGAGACAGAAAAGTATGTATGCGCAAGTCAATGTCACAAAAAAGTACCCGAACTTTCATTGTCCTGGTTAAACCACTTGAAAGTAGGATTAACTCTGTATCCCAAGAAATCAGGAGAGGTCTTTATTTCCCTAAATGGAGCCAGCTTTTTAATTAATGTAGTAGTTAATAATATAATTGTGTTAATGAAAAATAGCAAATACAATGAATATCATGTCCCCTTTCCAGTTTTATGAAGTCATTTACTCCATTGTTAAATCTAGCCTTGTAATGTATCTCATAGAATTCTTCAAAATAACAAGATTACACAAATTAGGTGATCTTGAGTCCTGTTTATTTTCTTGAGTAGTCCAAAGTCCAACTCTGATACTGCTCAAAAAGGACTTTGAATTGCAAAAATGACTATTTCTAATGTAAATATACTATTTTGGAGATAGATCTCTGTAGCTCAGTATGTAAAAGTTACAGGAACTTTGCAATGACAGATGAATTTATTACTAGTCCTCCACATTTATGTTTATTGGCCACTCTTGATGTTGTTGTTGTTGTTGTTGTTGTTGTTAGGTGCCCTCAAGTTGATGTCTAACTCACAGCGACCCTTATAGGGTTTTCAATGGCTGATTATTTCAGGATTGCTTCTGGAGTGGATTGCTGTGTCCTTCTGTTTTTTGCAGTGATGGGGATCAAACCCAGGTCCTCAGAGAGTGCAGAGCAACACTTTATCAACTGAGCTAAACCTAAGCCCAGCCACTGTTGATAGGAAGAGAAATATTTTAATATATCATGAGGATACACATTAAATTTTAATTTGAGGTTTTTATGTTTTAGAAAATTAATATAATAATTTGGAGCCTCATTTTCTCCACTTCTTAAAATGAAAAGTTAGCAATTTTACCTTGCTCAAGGAAAAATAAAGTGTGGATTAGACAATCAAGATTTCTTAATATGAACCATGCTGTTGAAAGCTTGAAGACAGAAATATGATTTAGGTACTCAAAATCAGGTTCACTTTCTGTTTCATGTATGTTGCCTTTTTGTCCACAGTTATGTTTGGCTTCTCCTCAGATGGATACAACCCCCTTGAATCCATAGAACAGACTGCCCTCCATTCTGTCATGCTTCAGGATCTGTTTGGGGTTTCTGACTCAGAGAAAACTAAGAATTAAATGACAAGACTGGACTTGAGTCTTACTGGCAAACTCATTTTGAATTTGATTCTCATTTTCCCTTCTTAAAGAGTTTCTCTATTTCTCTTTTTGCATGTTGACAAGTGTTTAGTTATTAAAGCTTATAGAGGTGAAACCAACAGTCACACTGGATTTGAATAATGTCCAAAGCAAAAAATTAAGTAGCTGGTGTTAAATTGTTGTTAATTATTTGATGAGAGTGCAGGACAAGGGCAGGAAAGTCTAATTGGTCATATTTGGGATCAAATTATAGTGTTAAATTTTCCTGACAAGAAGGTGCAATCACAGCAAAGAGGTGCTTTAAGAATCCACAGACCTAGCCTCAGGTAGTTCCATGGAAGCCGGCAGGGTATTTTTCACTGGACTTGCTATTTAATTCACATGCTTCCTGTGATGTACATTTGCTCCACAATGTTTCTTAGTGACTTCTATTCAGGAAGCATATATGGGAAACCATAGCACACCCAGCACAGCTGTGTTACCAAATCTGCTTCCAGCCTCTCTCTTGCATTGACAGTGCAGCCACTATTATCACAGTCCCCTGGATTCCCTAAAGTGGCATACATGGAACTGAGTGCAGACATTCTTACCAGCTAGGTAACTCAGGAGAAATAGCTTCCATATTCTGAGCCTCAATTTCTTTATCTGTAAAATGGGAATATCATGCTAGTCCTACTTATTTCTGAGAGATGTTATAAAAATGCAATGAACCAAAACATAAAATGCTGTACAAGTTGGTACTGGGTTCTACCACGCAGACAGTACTTTTAGAAGTCTAAGTCCATTTGAATTGTACATCTTTTGCCCTTACGTCAGAAGTACAGGAAATAGGCTCCTTGGGAGCAATAGCTTAACAAGTTACATCTTATGAAAACACTTAATGTCTTTGCTGTTTTTCAAAGTGCGAGGGTTAAAGCATCTCTCTCCAAGTTTCAGTTAGGATTGATTTGAAGGGTAAGCTTCAGTCAGCATAGGCTGGGTTATGCTGACATAACAAACAGCCTCAACATCTCAGTGACTTTAAAAATAACTGAATTTTCTTTTCACACAAAGCCTAGGCAATTCAGCACTCAGTTATCTTCCATGGGTAGGGTTGTTCAGAGTCCTGGCTTCCCAAGACAGGCCAGTTCATGCCTGTTATTCTGGCATGATAATGAATAGTACCATCATCCTCATTTAGATCACAAACATTTTGATTTTCTTGTCAATGAAGTAACTCAAGTATTTTTCCTACTCCACCCTCTCAGCGTATGGCCCACACTCTGATTGGGAAAGAGAAACTAGAGAATGTTGTAGGGATTTTCTCTGCCTTATGTCAACACTGTCAATTTGGTTTAAGGGACATTGCCTGGAACTGGTCAAATGGCCCAACTAACTCTAGAGTAGCTGGCAAAGTTCATGCCCTGAAAACTGAGCAAGGAGAAGAGAATCAGACTTTGGTGCTAATGTAATATCTTCCACATCTGCATGGTCAGGACTGTGACATCTAGGAAACTGCTACTTGGTGACTGCCCACCCGGCCTCTTTCACTTCATGCAGTTCCATCCAGGTGATGCAGGGCCAGAGCTGAAGTCAGGCAAGCAAGTGCTGCCCTTGCTGGCATTGCATTGGGTGTTACCTCTGTCCTCTGACTGGGCGACTGAGCTGTCACCCTGGCTCCTCACTCATCCCCTATCTGGATATTGATTATCTCCCTTCTTTCACTCATGCCAAATTGATTGCTTCCTTACACAATTAGTCTCCTTGAGCTCTCTGAATTGTCCACAAATATGCTCCTTCTAATCAGAGAATCTTCAAACAAACAACTTCAAAGGCTGCTTTTCTTTGAAGAACACACTATCAAGCCTTCACTGTGACAGTTGATAGGCATGTTTTTTGATGCAGCCTATTTCAAAGTAAATATCAATAAACACGGAAAAGAGCCTGTATTTGCAAAAAAAAAAGAAAAAACTTTATAACCTTGCAAGTGTTATTGGCAAAGACAATGGACCAAGTAGTTTCTAGATGGTGTGGATAGAAGGATCCTTCTAGTGTTTTATTGCTCTTCACCCAATGTTCGTTATTTAAAATATCACAATGCAATTCAGCACTAACTGGCATTTTTGATCTGTGGAAACCCTAAAGTGTAAGAGCTTGTCAAAATTGAACAGGTAAAAACAAAAGCTTGGGAAAAAGAAGTCAATTTAAAACCCTGCCTCCATGTTAGATTAAAAACAAAAATAAGGGGGCTGGGTGTGCCTCAGTCATGGAGCACTTGCCTAGCATGCATAAGGCCGTGGATTCAATCTCCAGTACTACAATATATAAACAAGTTAATAAAATGGATAAATAATTTTTTAAAAGGAGCCATCATAGCAATATGCTTTGTACTGGGATGTCATAAAAGGGATTTTTGCCAATAATAATGATTATCTGGTATTTGGATGGAGATTTTTCTGCCAGTAACTATGAGAAAAATGTGATTTCTCTTTCCATCCTTACCTAATCAAATACTATGCATCCTCAGGCTGCTGCATTCTGATCCGTGGGACCCTCAGGAGTCTCTCCTTAGTCCTCTGAAAAGTATCTTCCCTTAGAATGCATGCAGGAAATCATTGAGGGCCTTGGTAAAAGTCCAGATTCTCAGGCCCTCCTGAGACTTACTGAATCAATCCTTGGAAGCAGGGGCCAGGAATCTGAGTGTTTTCTTCTTGTTTTATTTATTCATTTATTTTGTTTGTTGTATTTTGTTTCCTGCAGTCCTGGAAGTTGAATCCAGGGCTTCCTGCATGCTGGGCAAGTGCTCCACCCCTGAGCCACACATCTTTAGCCTTTCCCGTCTTTTATAAAATTGTTTATTCTGAGACAGGGTCTCACTAAGTTGTGCAGGCTGCATTGGGCCTCAGGCTCACAACCTTCCTGTTCTAGCCTCCTGAGTAGCTGGAATTACAAGTGTGCACCATGGCACCCAGCTAGCAATGTGAATTTTAAATAAGTGTGCTCTCACACACAAACCTATGAGAACCTCTGTCTTATTCTCATGTCTTCCTAAACCACTTACTTATACACCACCTTGCACTGCTCAATACAGTGCCAGGTGGTATATAACAAAGCAACTTCCTGTGTAGTTCTCTTAGTTCAACAACTATCCTGTAACCTCATTGAGGACCCCTGTGTATAGCTCAGGTCTTTTTCTATTATTCACATCCAACAGTTGGGTATCAATTTATCCTGAGGGGATGGAACTTCACTACACTGTGGAGTTACATATTGATTTACCTAATTTGAGGTATATTTGATGCTGAAAAATAGAAGGGAGAGAGGATATTTAAATGAATATAATTTTCATTCCACGAGTGAGAACGAGTGAGAACCTTACAAATAATACCTTATGTAATATGAATAATTATTCCCTCAATTCTTTGTTCACTCATGTATCACCTCACTCATTTATCTATATCATTATTTGATAATCATCTGTTGTATGCCTCCCATGTGCTTTGGATTATAACCAGTAACTAAAATAAAGAAAAACTGATAATAATAACAGACAGGCAGACAAACAGTTAAACTTACAGTGTACTTAGTGCCAGGATGCCAGAAAGTAGAGATTTGAAAGGGTACTAGAGCAACCTGGAGGTGGTGACATGGGCTGAGTTTTTAGTAAATGAATAGGACTTAACTTGATGGAAAAGAGATTTTCAAACATAATCTTGCTCATAAATTTTAAATTGTTTGAAATAGTTTTCCTTAATGAGAAGTATGTTTTAAGAGTATGTACAGTAGTGTGTATGTCAATTGAAAGTAAGAGTACTAATTTTAGTTTGGTATATGTTGGCGTTTTAATCAAATACAAAGCATTGTAGATCATTTGCAGGCAAACTAGTTAAGGCTCTTGCAACAGAACTACATACAGTTACAACTATGTCTGCTGTTTCATGGGACTTTGTTAACTATATCTCATGCAGTGTCAGCTGAGACCTTAGGGTAATCCTTCCCCAATTGGTGCACATGCATCCTTGGAGCACCTGTCTCATGGTATTCCATATATTTGTGTGTTTATCCCCAACATTTTGGTATGCTAAGGTTTCCTCTAGTTTTGGGAACATATCCTTTTTGACCTTGGATATCTATGAATAAATAAATAATAACCATATTGGAATATCTCTTACTAAGAAAGAACTGTAATGATAAAATTAGTATCAGTAACTGCAAAATTCCCCAACTGCAAGGTTGACATTAAATAAAAGTCAATTGTCTTCAAGTATTTTTTATTGTGGAACACAGCTTTTATACAGCACTTTTATTGCACATTCCTGCCCGATGAAATAGATGTTGGAAATACAGTGACTTTGGGACAAAATAATACCCATTTATTTTTAAATTGTCAATGGCACCAAAAAGAAAGTAGCAAGGATGCTTGGGGAAAGGGTAAAGAATCTGTACACTATAACTATGAAAAGGGAATTTTCTTTGATATTTAAAAGCAATAGAGAAAGAAGCACAATTCTCTGATAATAGTATAAAAGAAAAGAGAAACTATTGATAAACACTAAGTTACCAAGTGATAAGATTTTTTAAATGTAAATGATGAGTAATAATATACTATATTGATCATACTGCTAGAAATTAGCATGATGCTACAGAGAGATGTATACAACATTAACTATTTTCTATCCTACAGCTCTGTAGCCAGACCCAACATCAGAAGTCCTTTTCCATTCTCTTTAGATGAACATTGTTGTTGTTGTTAGGTGCCATCGAGTTGGTATCCAACTCATAGCGACCCTCTGTACAACAGGGGAAACACTATTGTCAATGTCTCTCTGCTGCTCATAAGGTTTTCAATAGCAGATTGATTTTTGGGAGGGGGTTACCAGGTCCTTCTCCCAAGCCTATAGTTTCTGGTGTTCCCAGGCGGTCTCCCATCCAGGTACTAACCAGGCCTGACCCTGCTTAGCTTCCAAGATCTGACGGGATCGGATGCCACAGGGCTACAGCTGCAGGTCCTGGAAATAGGAATGGTTTTAAGAAACTGCTAAGACCTCAGCTTCTCTCTAAGATTCAATTGTTCTATTGGTAAAGACAAGATCATGTCTGCTACATGACTGTTAAAAGCCAAGTAATAAGCAGCATTTTTGACTTGCTTCTAGTCACCTTTGGTTCCTCTGCATGAAGAACTGTGCTGTACGAAAACTAGATATAGCTATAAAATGCAGACTTCCCTCAGACTGGGAGACAGAGTGTGAGGGCCCATTCTGCAGTAACTGGTTAGAACATGACTCCCATAGGACTTAATTATCTATATCTTGTTAGGCTATAATAGGGACTCTAAAATGATATTGCAGTTTTTCTACTACCAAGAAATTGATAAGTGAAGCTGAGTAAATCAAATGTCAATGTTCTGATGGGTGAACACAGACAGCAACCACAGCCTGACTAAGGGAATAGTCATTACCATGTGGCAGCTAATAAGAGTGGCTACTGGAGGCTGGAAGGGCATTAGTGCAGAAGAGGGAACTGATATCCACATTGACAGTCAGGGTTTTGGGTGGTTCTCATTTCCAGATTTTCAGTTTGGATGGAATGCATGATTATCACTCTATGAAACACATTGCTATTCTTGCTTTGACACCACACTCTGGGGGAATTCAGTGTGTTTATGATCTCAATGGCAGTGCCAATTAAGAAATGTACAGACAGGAAGCCCCTTAGCCCTTTTCTCCATGGCTGCTGTTGGAATCCCTTGATTCAACCTTCTCTCATCTCCTTTGGACCTTTGCTCTCATTCTGTCCTTTGTCTGCTCTTATCTGTCTCTCGACCTGCTCTGTTTTTATCAGATAACAAATTAACATCAACTTTGATGAAATCTTTCTTCGTCCCTACTCTCTCATTGCAATTTAGCCCTCTTTTCTCTTTTCTCTCCACTGCCTTTTTTTTTCTTCTTTTTTCTTTTTTTATTAGAAATTTTTAATGTACATCATAATGTGATTCATTTTGACATGCTTTTCATTGTGACAATTTTCATATATGCAATTTGATAAACATTATTCATATAGGTTACCCCTTACCCTCCCTCCACTGCCTGTTTTAAAGAATATTTACCATGCTCTGCTTCCACATTTTCCCAAACTTGCCTCAGTAAGTAACTTCAATCTGACTCTCACCCTGATCACTGTGCTCAGAGTGGTTTATCTTCTATGGACCCAAAGTCTCCACATTCAAAGATCTTTTCTGCATTTTTTTGTTAAGTGTTTGCTGACACTTGTTGCCCATTCCTTCCCAAGATTTTGTTCCTCCTTGCCTTCATGGCTTCCTTCTTCAGATCCCCCTCCTTCCTATCTAATACCATTCTAATCTGTTCCCCACTGAGGTCTCCCTGCACCTTCACCTAAAGATGGCCACACTTCATGGCTAGGATCTCGGTCTTCTGTTCCTTCTCTCTGCTCATACTCAGGGTCTGTCTCTAATCTTATTTACTACTTCCTTTGTTTCCGATTTCCAAGCTTAAATCGCTAAGCCTCCATCTGCCTTTTGAAAGCACCTCCCAGCCATGTTCAACTCAAATCTTCCAGAGCCTCACAATAGGCTTACCCTTGGTCAGTTGTCACCACACTGTCCCTAAACTCCACTCTGCCTGGTCCTGTCTTCCCTGTTGGGTCTGGTTCTGTCTGCCAGCCCCGGGCAGTGTTCTCCTCCTGGCTTAGGCATTCTCAGGTGGTTCAGGAGCAAGAAGCCTAAGGATAGCATTGTTTTCAGACTCTATTGCCAACTTTTAGGTCCTGGTAATGAGATGCATTTGCAATATTTTGAAGGCTAAAAGGGATGTATGTTATTCATTTCATGCCAGTAGTGGTGGGAAACTTGTGCTCTTTGGCAATGTCAGCTTCTGCCATAGTTGCCTGGACTCTGCACCCATCTGTCTGTCACCAGTCTCAAGGCTGCTGTCACTCTGGTAGCAGTTGCCACAGTTTTCCCACATTTGGTCACATCAGCAACCTCCTAACTCAGGAACTATAGCTCAACTTTGAACTTGACAGCTAGTAGAGGCCTCCTGATTTTGTTCCTTTTCTCTTCTTTCTGTTTTACAGGCATCTATGTCCCTGGATTAAATACCAGTGCATTGGAAGTAACTGACAGATCTCTATTTTCCTGATTGATACTAAGACAAGTAGGGACCACCACAAGGGGACAAAAAGGCAAATAAATTCTGGACACTTAACCTGTTACCCATTAAAAGCAAAGTATTACCAAGAAAAACGTAAGAATGTCCTCTAGCTTTACTTGCTCTTAATTAACTTATAAACTACTAAATTTGGAGAACACAGAGCTGAGAAATACATGATTAGGATCCCACTAGCTTGTAGGAGATAAAATCTTTGACATGTAGGTTATGCTAACTGTTGCCTAGGTTAGTTTCCACAAAGTTTAAGGTGATTTTACTTAAAACACTGACTCTTCACAGGAGGCTACAGATACCTGATGAGGGAAATCTCTGTCTTTATATTGTGCCCATACCCTTTGCTGTCTTTACCCTTAAGTCAGATTCTACTCAGCCCTGCATATAGATATAGTGATCATCTTTTAAAAATTGTCTATGATGATAACAGTGTGAACTTGACCTATTGCCCACTGGAGCTGGTGGGCTATATATACCTCACTCTTGTGTTTTGGCAATAACTCAAGCACTGAAAGTCCTCTAGCCCCAATATGAGGCCAGGATGTCTATGCAAGATGATGATGCAAGCTGTGAGAGTAACTCAGCAGTTCCTGGGGTAATTCACCACTGCTGGCTTGCCAAACTGAAGACCAGAATGCTTGTACATAAGAAGTAAAACATCTTTTGAAACTATGCCCATAGCCAGTGGACAATTACCAAACTTTATCCCACATCAGAAAAATCAATAAGAGCCTGCTGCTTCCTTTGCGAAGTATAGTGGCTTGATCACCTCTTTGACTAGTGTTAGCTCTCCTCTGCTTGCAAGCTGAAATCCCAATGAAGGATCTTTCTCTGACTGGTTTGTAATATGTGGCTGGGTCTCGTTTCTACTGTTTCCATGCTGTAATGTGTACATGTATCAGTACCACTAGGCCCACTCAGGATTAAAGATCTGAGCATTGTTTCAACAGCATCTCTTTCCCACAAAAACCCCACCATTTTCCATGCATTGTCAATTCTTCCCCTTGAAACCTTCCTCTTACTTTGACCAGTGCTCCTAGCTAGATCAGCCTCTACTTCCTGTCCTCTAAAAATCTTCTAACTAGTTCTAATTAGTCACTGACATCAAGCCAATACCCATCAAATAATAATTATTAGCATTTCAATAATTTGGTTAAAAACCATACACAAACCCATCAGCCCTGCCCACTGGAAAAGACTAAACCATGTAGCAAGTCATTTGAAATACAGCAGTCCCCACTTTTTCATGGCTTTTCTTTCCTTGCTTTAGTCACCACAGTCAACTTCAGTACAAAAATATTAAAAAGCAAAACTCATGCCACTCTATCTCTGAATGGCTTGTCCCTGTTAGTAAATCCACACTTACATGCTGCTACTGTTGTTGTTAGATGCCATTGAGTCAGTGTCTGACTCATAGCAACCCTATGTACAACAGGCAAAACACTATTGTTATTGCTTCTCTGCTATTCACAAGGTTTTCAATGGTGGATTGATTTTTGGGAATGGGTTGTTGGGTCCTTCTCCCAAGCCCATAGTATCTGCTGTTCCAAGGCAGTCTCCCATCCAAGTACTAACCAGACCCAACCCTGCTTAGCTTCCCAGATCTGAGGGGATTGGATGCCACAGTGGTATGGCTGCAAGGAAGTAGCTGCTTTTTCAGTTATCAGTTCAACCACCATGGTATCACAGTGCTTGTATTCAAGTAATCCTTACTTTACTTAATACGATAATCATTCTGTTTTATTGTTGTTGTTGTTGTTGTTGTTAGGTGCCGTTGAGTCGGTGTCCCACTCATAGCGACCCTCATAGGGTTTTCAATGGCTGATTGTTTCGGGATTGCCTTGGGAGTGGATTGCCAGGCCCTTCTCCCATTTTTGCGGTGCTGGGAATTGAACTCGGGACCTCAGAGACTGCAGTGCAGTGCTCTACCAACTGAGCTAAATCCCAACCCTCTGTTTTATTAGTAGTTATTAATATTGTTCCTATGAGAGATTTATAAATTGCACTTTATTGTAACTATGTGTATACATTTGGTTTGATGCTATCTGACATTTCAGGCATCCTCTAGGGGTCTTGGAGCAGACCCCATGCAGACAAAGGCAAACTGCCATGTTTCCTCATTTCTTTGGCTTTACTTTCCCCCTTTCCTTCTCATATACCATCTGTGTAGTCAACTATGGCAGCTTGGAATCCATTCTTGCTATGTACCCCTGGATGTCTTGTTTCAGACTTAAGTCTCATAATTTTCCTACATAGATTATGACTCCTCTCTTCTCCCAATGATTCATCAAGTTCTTTAAGAATCTGTTTAAATGCTACTAGAAAGCCCCATATCCACATGGATTCCTATAGTATTTTGGACCTGATCTACATGGTCACTATTTTCTCAGTTTTTACATCTCAACCAGTATGTTGTCCCTTATGGCATAACATAGATGCCACTTTACTTTGAATTGAGTTGCATTCTCTATGCTGTCTTGAATCTTTGGTTTACTATATTTTGAAACCAGGAAACACTGCACTGAGTTCATTTACCATGTTTGTAATTCTAACTAGAAACTAACCTTCCTGAGATTTGGGTTCTGAGATCATAACACCATTTAAGTCATGCCTACTCAACATTCAATGATGTACTCCAGTAGATTGTCTAAATTTCTTTGCCAACGGCACTTTTCTAGAGACTATTAATTAAAATTAGTGGTTTATGAGATCATAATCTTTCTTATTTATAATTTTTCTACCTTAGACTTCCTGATCTGTAGGCAAGCTCAAAAATTCTAAATGGATAAATACATACAGGTTATGCATCCCTAATTTGAAAATTTGAAATCCAAAATGCTACAAAGTTGGATGGTCTAAATATAGATTTTGGAATATTTCAAATGTACTATTTGAAAAGTGTATGCAATGGGAAAGGGAAAAGTTGATGTCCAGTCCTAAGAATTTCAAATAAAGAACACTCAACCTGTATTGAGTTGAATAATAGGAAACTGTTGATATTTGACAGTTTTTGATCTATAGAAATGACAGTTTTATATGGTTCAATCTAATAAACACATTGAAATTGATTTTTGGTGCATAGTAATTTTCACAGCATCACTTGCTTTATGTAATAAGGCACAATGAACAAATACACTTAATAACAGATAAGCTTTATGGTGTTGTTGTTGTTATTAGTGCTGTCCAGTCAGTGTCCGACTCATAGTGACCCTATGTACAACAGGCAAAACATTATTGTTAATGCTTCTCTGCTATTCACAGGGTTTTCAATGGTAGTTATTGGGTCCTTCTCCCAAACCTATAGTACCTGCTGTTCCCAGGCAATCTCCCATCCAAGTTCTAACCAGGTCCGACCCTGCTTAGCTTCTGAGGTCTGATGGGATTGGATGCCACAGTGCTACAGGTGCAGGCAACCTTCACGGTAAAGGGCTTTAAAAGTGACATCGACAGTAATGGTTAACATTTGTTGAGAACTTAATATGTACCAACCATCATGGTAAGAATGTTACATAGATGATATTTTTTTTCTTTTAACAACCCAATTTTAATTACCACTTGATAGATAAATAAACTATTGCTTGAAGTGAATAAGTAATTTGGCTAAGGTGGCACAACTAATAATAGGTAAAAGAATTTAAAGTTAGTAGGACTCATTCAAGAGCTGCCACTTTTGACCACATATAAAAACAGAACTTCTTTTTCTCTGGAGGACTTTTAGACTCCTCATTTATTGGCCCTTCCTGATACTATCAGGATGAAGCAGCAGCAGAACTCAAGAAAAAGCATAAACACCACCTCCTGAACAAAATGTTCCTTGGTTGTAGTGCTATGTTCTGCTACTATACAGTCTGTAACTCTTTCCTCTTTGTGCTACACCTCTCAGAACTCTGAATGCACACTTAAGTCTCCCAGTTAAACTGTAAATTTCTACCAGAACAGTGAGCTTGCCTGATGTGTTTCACTTCACAAAGAGCAGACACATTATTTCTATCCAAATGCCATCCATTTATTCACCCACATGTCTATCCATCCATCTATCCATTCATCCATCATCTGTCCATCCATCCATCCACCTATGCATCTATATATCTATCCATTCACCCATCATCCATCCAACCATCTATCCATCCAACTGTCTATCCACCCACCCATCCATCCACCCACCCATCCATCCATCTATCCACCTACCCATCTATCCATTCACCCTTCCATCCATCCTTCCAGTAATTACTGCATGATAATATCTTGGGTGCAAAGAACATGGAGATAAAAGATCCAACCT
The DNA here is from genome assembly GCA_007922755.1 of Pedetes capensis. Taxonomy (NCBI): domain Eukaryota; kingdom Metazoa; phylum Chordata; class Mammalia; order Rodentia; family Pedetidae; genus Pedetes; species Pedetes capensis. The sequence goes on along the minus strand of VMDO01009618.1, from coordinate 10,980 downwards.
CTACTCTAAAGGAAGGGTATGGATAGTGTTCAACACAAATAACAGCACAGAGTAAGTTCTATAGAAGATGTGAGCTGGAATGTGCTGAGGTCAGATAAGTGGTCTACCAGCAATGGGAAAGGGATGTACTTTGCAGTATTTTTTCCAGATCTGAGCCCAGTAGAGTAAAGCCTACAAAGGTGAATGAGGATGAGCCAATGGAAGAACCTGAGAAGAGGAAGAACAAGGGCACATAAGAGCAATGTTCAGGTCCCTGTGAGTATTTGGTACTGATCAAGGATATCAAGGGAGAAAAGAGGTAGAAAAGAAATAAAGAGGAGAAAGAAAAAGAAAGAGAACCATTTGCTCTTGAATGTATGAAAATTCACATGGAAGTAGAAGCAGTGGGCTCAGGCAAACTGATAAAGCCAAATAAACGCTGGGGTTTTGTCCAGTGGCCAGATCAATGCTGATGACTCCAAGGCTTAGGCAGTTGGTGTGCGAGCAATAAAATTAACCATGACACCATATCTAATGATTTATGATACACTTTGGAAAGGGGGAAATATAATCACATGGGCACAAAAAGCTGATGAAAATAAATTTTCTCCCTGTTTTGATAAAAGAAACTCTTTAGCCGAACAGATGGTTCATTCCACCAAAATTGGATGGAAAAAATCTTTGTAAGTGTTCTGTACTACGAAATGACTTAACAGGCATCCCAAGAAAGTTGGCATGTTCTTTGTCTAAACATAAAATAATATAAAGAACCTGGTCTTTTGGAATCCTTCATTAAATAGCATTAACGCTACAAGAAACAAGTGTGGTCTCCTACCCAAAATGAATCATAACAAAACAAGAGAAATTTTTCCAAGTCTGGGCACATTGCTAATGACATTCTATGTAAGGAAGGACTTTATTATATTTACTTTTTTAAAGTTTGTGTCTGAAAAGTTCAAGAAGGTATAGCTGAGGCTGGCCAAAAGAACAGAGCTAATGGCCACATCCAAAGTGATTAACTGCATAGAAGAGACATCTGCTTGCTTCACCAAGAAAATATATTTTGACAGGAAACTAGAAGATATGGCAACACAATATTTATGGATTGCCACTCAAATGAAAACACCTTTTAATGTGTAATTGAGAGACATAACAAATTTATAATGCCTTCTATATTTCAAAATTTGCACTGAATAATGATAAAGGGCAAAGAAACTACCCTATTGTTAACTGATTGATATGCATTGTGAAACATGTTCAATATTTATAGCTTTTCCATTCCAATCTTCTATTTTTATTTATATGATCATTTCCTGACAAACATAATATGAATAGTGTGTGCAAAATTTTTATTAACAAGTGCATAGACAATACTGCTGTATCTATGTGAAACTATCTGCTAATGTCTCCTGTCAAAATCTATTCATGTTATTTTATTTTTTCTTTACTATGTTTTCTGAAGGTAATCATTTCTCATTAAATTAATCCTTGTCACCTCTGAGGCATTTATGCATTCTTCTGACAATTACATTCTTTGGGAGACCCTGAGTATGCAGATTTTATTATGGAAATTCTTAAAACCAAAACAGATTCCAGGTTTGGAGGTATAATGTACCTTACCTCTCCTCTCCTAATGTAGAACCAGAGGGCTATGTACAAATACAGCATTTCATTTTGCAATTAAGTTCAGGTGAATTATTCAAACTACAAAATGAGAAATACGCCATGATTACCATTATTCAAACCACTGTAATTCTCTTTCATTTTTTGAATGGAAACGTAGCTGAAGGTGTCTGATTAGTAATGAACAAAGAAAGGTATTCTCACCTACAGATTCTGAAGAAAATCATTTGCTAATACTTTAAATCCTCCTCATTTGTATGATACTGTAGACTTATTCTACTGACAAATCCTGATTCACACCCTAGAATTATTTTTAATCAAAGTGTTCCCCTCCCTGGGGCCTTCTCTCTCTCTTTCTGTATACCCTCACACACCAACATATGAGAGCTGTAACACACAAGGAATCACCCTAGACTGAACAGAAGATCCCAGAACAGCTTTATAATCACAATTGCTATATAATACTTGCTGCTAGATTTAATATCTACTACTCAGATTTAATATTTCTGTACTTCAGTGTCCTCAACCTCTTACCACATCCTAGAAGAGATATGAATAGGGTATGAGCTTAAAAGATCTTAAAGTATTTAAATAACCTAGAATTATACAGACCAGGAATTTTTGTTGCTTTAAGTGCTCAATAAATATATTTGTCATTTGCTTTCAGATGCAGAAAAATTAACAACACCCTTTAAAGGACAGACTCCTAAAGTTGTTTCCTAGTTTGTTTTTGGTAGGTACCCAGACACAGGAGGAATACAAACCTTTTACTACAAGAACTTAAGGGGAATTATGCTATAAGAAGAAACCAGCTCATGGTCTGCATTATACAGCCACAAAGCAGGCTTAGAAAGTGTGATAGGTAAAGGGTGCTTAAAAGGCTTCCTAGAGTCTTGTTAGAATTTTAAAATCAACCATTAGAAAGTTATATCATTAGCTTTAAGTGATTGCCTACTAAAATGGAATGACTCTGGGGTGGAAAACATTAACGAAGGAAATGTGCCTGGCCATAGGAACAAAGACAACCCTGAACTGAAATATTATTTCTGCTATTCCTCTACTGTGTAACAACATATTGTGAAATTTTCTTCCTTAAACTTATGTGGTAGCAACTATAAAACACAGATCACTGTAAAACAGGGATAACATAAGGAAATCTTTTAGCAGAATGTCTGGTGTAGAGGAGGCCCTCAATACATGGCAGTTCCTTTTTACTCTTAGCACTTCAACTCGCTGCAAGGAGTTGATCAGATTTTTCTGAAGCAGAAGTTAAGTGACTGGGTATTCTGATAGGAGAGACATAGAAGAAAAAGGGGAAGGCACTGGTCAACAGTGGGGACAACGTAGCAGGAAGAGGGACAAAAAGCTGGAGACAATTAAAATGGAAACAAATTTTGAAGGCTGAGGCCAGCTGTGCAGGACTCTCTAACCAGTCCGTGTTTTATACCTTAAAGTTCCTTTATTTAGTTCAGCAAAACAATCCTTCAAAATTTTGGCCTTGCACTCTGATGACACCTTCAAGTTGTGTCCCCAGAAAAGCAGCAGCCACATGGGCATGGGCATGGGCATTTTGACTATTCTTCATACTGCAACTGGAAACCAGACTTCACCTTGTGTGCACTGGATGCACCTAATTATATTAAAAAATGTACAAAGCAACCCAAACCAATGAAAGCAGAGACAAGGGACCTTATTATTTGAAAGTGCCTACAGATAAAATCACAATGGAATAAGATCAAAATGTAACCAACTCTGAAGGGTATGATAATTAATATTAAAATCAAACCTTTTTGTGTCTTTGACCATTTTTTTTCAAGATATTCAAAAATGCCCATCAAAACAAGGCTCTTGGCACTGGCATAGGACCTGGTGTCAGCTGCCTGCTTTCTGGTCCTGGCTGTCACTTAACAATCATGTAAGTAACTGGCCTGGGACCAGTTACTTCCTCCTATGTTTTAGTCTCCTCATCAGTAAATCATGCCTGTCATAAAGTAGGTATTCAATAAATTCTTTATCCCAGCTGAATCTCACAGAAGCATGACCCTGATGTTGGGGCAACCACAGAAGACTTCAGGGGAGCCCATCTTAGTTCATCTAACAGCAGGAAGGTTGCAAACAATCACAGTATGAATAATGCTCAGTGATAAACTACAAAATCTGGAGTCTGTTTCAGGGGCAGATGAGAAACAATGGTAATGTTGTTGTTGTTGTTAGGTGCCATCAAGTCAGTATCTGACTCATAGTGACCCTCATAGGGTTTTCAATGGCTGACTGTTTCGGGATTGCCTTGGGAGTGGATTGCCAGGTCCTTCTCCCATTTTTGCGGTGATGGGAATTGAACCTGGGACCTCAGAGACTGCAGCGCAGTGCTCTACCAACTGAGCTAAATCTCAGCCCCAATGGTAATGTTAGAGAAGAAAAATGCCTAACAAAAGAGGTGTTTGTGAGAGCTGAGTCCTGTGGTGGTCAGTTGGAGCCTAGGGGTCAGTTGGAGCCTAAGGGCTAGTTGGCCCAGATGGGGGTTAGGTAGACAGAGCTGTCGGTAGGAAATGAGAAAGGAGAAATAAAGGAATGCACAAAAAGACATTGTCCAGAGTTAGGACGGAAAGACAACTGCGGAATGACTGGTAAGGCAATGGAGAAGGGACTTCCAATAGCATGCACAGAGGAACTTTAAGAAGAGATGCTGGTTGGCACCTAGAATAAATGGTGTGTGTGTTCGTGTGAAATTTTATTTCATCCTATTAAAAGCATCCTGCCCTTTATTGACTACAAGCCTGACAGAGAGGAACTCATTCAACATAAATATTATGTAGGGAACTGCACTCAGTAACTCATAGGGTACAGGCCAGGGAGAAGGTGGCTGTGGTGATTAAATCTGCCTTAAGGGATCAGGGACTGCCTTATAGGAGGAAGCAGAGTCAGAGTGGCGGCATGAGAGAAAGACATATTCTCCAAACCCACTAGGGAGGAAGATGAGTATAGGGACAGGGAGCAGCATGTGCATTGGTACAAAGGTGGAAAAACACGGGGCCTGTGGAGTGGAGGGTGGCCAAGAGTCATCTTGAGGTCACCAGTTGTTGTTAGGTGCTGTTGAGTCATGTCCGACTCATAGAAACCCTAGGTACAGCAGAATGAAACACTCCCTGATTCTGTGCCAGGCTCATGATCTTTTTTTATATTTAAGTTTATTGTTATAGCCCCTGTGTTAATCCACCTGGTGGAGGGTTTTCCTTTGTTTTGTTGTTGTTGACCTGCCACTCTCCCAAACATGATGTCCTCCAAAGATTGGTCCCTGCTGACAACATATTCAAAATACACCAGACACAGTCTAGCCATCCTTGCTTCCAAGGAGCACTCTCGTTGCACCTCTCCTAGGACAGATCTGTTGCTTCTTCTGGCAGTCCATGGGGTACCCAATAGGGGTCTCCAGCACCGTAATTCAAAAGCACCAATTCTTCTCCTGTTTTCCTTATTCAATGTCCAGCTTTCACAACCATATGATGCAACTGGAAGTACCATAGCATGTATCAGGCACACCTTTGTCTCCAATGTGACATCTTTATTTTGCAGAACTTTAAAAAGGTCTTTTTCAACAGTTTTTCCCAGTACACTGTCTTTTGATTTCTTGACTTCTGTTTCCATGGTGTTGATTATAGAACCAAGTAAAGCAAAATCCTGGACAACCTCAATCTTTTCTCCATTTATCATGAAGCTGGATACTAACCTAGTTGTAGGAATTTTTGTTTTGCTGATGTTGAAGCCTAATCCATACTAAAGGCTCTGTTCTTTCATCTTCATTAGTAAATGGCTCAAATCCTTTTCATTTTCAGCAAGGAAAGTTGTGTCATCTGCATAGCACAGGTTGTTAATCAGTCTTCTTCCAATCATGATGCCACGTTCTTCTTCATAAAGTCAAGCTTCTTACATTATTTGCTGAGCATACAGATTGAAGAGGTACAGTGAGAGGATATAGCCCTGATGCACATCTTTCTCGACTTTAAGCCAGGCAGTGTTTCCTTACACTGTTTGAACAACAGCTTCCTGGTCCATGTACAGATTCTTCATAAGCACAATGAGGTGCTCTGGTATTCTCATTCTTCACAATGTTATCCATAATTTGTTATAATCCACATGGCCAAATGCCTTTGCATAGTCAATAAAACCTAGACATCTTTCTGGTATTCTCTGCTTTCGGCTAATACCCATTGGACAGCAGCAGCAATGCTGTCTATGGTCTCTTGTCCTCTTCTGAATCTGGCTTGACTTTCTGGCAGTTCCCTGTCTATATACTGCTGCAGTCACTTATGAGTATTCTGTAGTGAAATTTTGCTTATTGTGATATTACGATATTGTTTGATAATTTCCACATTCAATTGGATCTCTTTGCTTGGGAATAGGCACAAATATGGATCTCTTCCAGGCAGTTGGTGAGGTAGCTGTTTTCCAAATCTCTGGCCATAAACAAGCGAGCACATCCGGTGCTCAATCTGTATACTAAAACATCCCTATTGGTAATCCCTCAGTCCTTGGAGCCTTATTTTTTGCCAATTCATTTAAGGCAGCTTCCACTTTGTCCTTCAGAACAATTGCTTCTCAATCATATGAAACCTCTTGAAATGGTTAGTCATCCACTAATTCTTTTTGGTATAATGACTCTGTGTATTCCTTCTATCTTCTGTTGATGTTTCCTGCATTGTTTAATATCTTCCCTTTGGAATCTTTCACTATTGCCACTTGAAACTTGAATTTTTCTTCACTTCTTTAAGCTTGAGAAGAGCAGAGCATGTTCTTCCCTTTTGGTTTTCTATCTCCACCTCTTTGCACATGCTATTATAATATATGATTTTGTCTTCTTAAGCTGCCCTTTGAAATCTTCTTTTTAGCTCTTTAACTGTGTCGTATCTTCCTTCTACTTTAGTTGCTCAATGTTCAAGAGTAAGTTTCAGAGTCTCTTTTGACATATAATTTGGTCTTATTTTTTCAAAATGAGAAGGAACAACTGTAAAAATCCATTAGTAACTGGAACATGAGATGTATATAATATTAATCTAGGAAGATTAGAAATCCTAAAAAGGAAAACGGTACACATAAACATCATCATTCTAAGCCATGTTGAACTAAAACAGACAGGCATGACCAACTTTGAATCAGATAATCACATGGTCTACTACGCTAGGAATGACAAAGAGAAATTGGTTGTATTCGTCTTCAAAAAAGACATCTCAAGATCTGTCCTGAAATACAATGCTATCAGTGATAGGATAATATCCATATGCCTACAAGGAAGGCCAGTTAATATGACTATTATTCAAATTTATGCACCCACCACTAAGGCTACAAGTGAAGACTGGGAAGATTTTTACCACTTTCTGCAATCTGTAATACATCAAACATGTAATCAGGATGTACTAGTAATTACTGGTGACTAGAATGTAAAAGTTAGAAATGAAGAAGAAGGCTCAGTACATGGAAAATATGGCCTTGGTGACAGAAATGATGCTGGAGATTACATGATAAAATTTTGTTTAGACCAATGACCTTTTCATTGCAAATACATTTTTTCACCCACCTAAACAGCAACTATACATTTGGAAGTTACTGGACTGAGAATGTTTTTGTTATTGTTAGGTGCCATTGAGTCAGTGTTCTATTCATAGTGACCTTATGTACAACAGATAAAACACTACTGCTATGCTTCTCTGCTATTCATAGGGTTTTCAAGGGCTGATTGTTTTTTGGGAGTGGGTAGCTGGGTCTTTCTCGAAGCCTACAATACCTGGTGTTCCCACAAGATCTCCCATCCAAGTACTAACCAGGTCTGACCCTGCTTAGCTTCAAGATCTGATGAGATCAGATGTTACAGTGCTACTGCTGTAGGGTGGATGGAAAATAAAGGAACCAAATTAACTACATTTGTGGAATGAGATGAAGGAAAAGCTCAATATCAAAAGTCAGAACAAGATCAGGAGCTGATTATGATCAGACCATCAACTGGTCATTTGCAGGCTTAAACAGAAACTGAAGAAAATTAGAACAAGTATATGGGAGCCAATGAATGACCTTGAGTATATCCCACCTGAGTTCAGAGACCACCTCAAGAACAAGTTTGATGTGTTAGACACTAATGATCAAAGACCAAATGAGTTGTGACATGACATCAAAGACATCATTCATGAAGAAAGCAAAAATGTATTAAAAAGACAGGAAAAAAGAAAAGACTAAATTATATATCAAAAGGGACTCTAAAACTTGCTCCTGAATGTCGAGCAGCTAAAGAAAAAGGAAGACATGACAAAGCTAAAGAAATGAACAGAAGATTTCAAAACATAGCTCGAGAAGACAAAATCAAATATTATAATGACATGTGCAAGGAGCTAGAGACAGAAAACCAGAAAAACACTATTTTTCTCAAGCTTAATAAATTGAAGAAAAATTTCAAGCCTCAAGTGGCAATAGTGAAGGGTTCTACAGGGAAAATATTAAATAACACAAGAAACATCAAAAGAAGATGGAAAGAATACACAGAGTCAGCAAATGGATGTCCCTGTGGTTTTGCTCTATTCCTGTCATTAAGGTAGACTCTACTTTGAGGAGGTAACTCTTCCCTTGTAGTCTTTTGAATGCCTTCCAATCTAGGGGGCTCATTTTCTGGCACTATATCTGATAGTGTTTTTGTGCTATTCATGGGGTTTTCAGTGGTTCATTGTTTTGGGAGAAGGTTATCCATGTCATTCTCTCTAGTCTGTTTTAGTCTGGAAGCTCAGAGTGGTCAGCATCAATGGCTCTCTATCTGTGGCAATGGCAGAAATGTAAAAATACCTCCCTGTCCACTTCAGAGGAAAGCCTAAACCTCCATTCAGCACTTCTCATAAGAGATCCTGGTGAAATAGATAATATAGTCAAACTTCTATTATTTATACTAGGGTATACAGATTAGTTAGCCAGGACAGGAGCAATTAGTTTCAGTACATTATGCATTTTAACACTTCAGAAAATGCTGCTCTTAGAGGAATAAGACGTCACTGCAGTCAGAGATTTCATTGGGAAGAAGCATGAGCCCATTCAATAACTAGAAAGCTGAGTTCTCCAGCAAGACACAAATCTGGGGTCAGCAAGAGAAAACCGGATGCAGAAGGTTTGGAGACAAGGGAGACCCAGAAATCAACAAAGAGGTCCCAAGAAGGGAGAGTGAGAAAGAAGGAAGATCCTTTTGTTTATGTCAGATTTTTCCTGTGGTTGCACATATTTTGGAATGTTTATATTTAAAGAATCACTGAAAGAAATGTCTAGTATATCTATTCATGAATGTGTGCACATATGTGTATATGTCCATATGTAGGTATACTAATGAAAACATGCACATATTTGGCATGAGGAACATTCTAATTCTTCATCAAATGGACAATGATATGAATGCATCTGAGATGATCCCCAAGGATCAGGACTTCCAGGTATTCATAAGAATATGTGTATATTCCCTGTAAGCAGAGGCTGGGAATAGTGTCCTGTTTCCTACTAATAGAATACAGAAAACGTGTTGGGATGTCACTTTTGAAATAACATTAGAAAGAGTGTGGCTTCCCTATGACTAGTGAGCTCTTTGTATTGCCTACTTTGCTGGATGGTTTTGATGAAGCAAGGAGGCTGGAGAGGTCAGGAACTAGAGGTGCCACTTGCAGCTGTGCATGGATTCTATACCCAGACACTGGGGGACAATAAAGTGTATGTTGCTGTAAGGTGACATTTTGAGGTATAGCAGAGATACATTCTAAGACTGCCTGGACAATACCAAACAGTACCTATACTATGTTTTCTCCTATATCCACGCACCCATGATAAAGTTTAATCTATAAATTAGACATATTAAGAGATTAACAATTATTAGTAATAAAATAGAATTATTATGACATTATAATAAAATTTATTTAGAGTTTACGACTTTTCTGTTTCTGGAATTTTCCATTTTATATTTGCAGACTGAAATTGACTTCAGGTACCTGAAAGTGTGGTAAGATAATCATAAAAAAGTGGGACTACTATAATTTGTTGCTATTGTTGTTAGGTGCCATTGATTCAGATCCTATTCATAGCAACCCTATGTAAAACAGAATGAAACACTCCCGGACACTGTACCGTGTACATGATCTTTTTATGTTTAAGCCCATTGTTGCAGTCACTGTGTCAATACATCTAGTTGAGTGTCTGCTCTTTTTTTTTTTTTTTTTTCATTTACTCACCACTGTCTCAAACATGATATCCTTCTCCAGGGATTAGTCCCTCCTGATAACATGTCCAAATTATATAAGACACAGTCAAATCATCCTTGCTTCCAAAGAGCACTTTGGTTGAACTTCTAGGATAGATCTACTGGTTCTTTGGTAGAGGAAAACAAATGACTAGCCCTAGCTGTACGTGCTGAAACAGGCCCTGTTCTCATCATTCAGACTATATAGTTTCCCCTTTGACTCTTGCCAGTACTTTTTCATACTATCTCTTAGACTTGTGGATATTTTTCTCAATTACTTCAAAATGTATACATATATTTATTCAATTATAATTCATTTGCATTTTTTTCATCCTGCTCCTTTCTCTTTGTATCTCCTTTAAGTAAAGTGTAGTTGCAGGCTATCTTATTTATAATCAAGAAGGAACTTCTTTCCCATTGTTGTTGTTGTTAGGTGCTGTTGAGTCGGTATCCCACTCATAGTGACCCTAAATACAACAGGGGAAACACTATTGTCAGTGCTTCTCTGCTGCTCATAGGGTTTTCAATGGCAGATTGATTTTTGGGAGTGGGTTTCCAGGTCCGTCTCCCAAGCCTACAGCACCTCGTGTTCCCAGGAGGTCTCCCATCCAAGTACTAACCAGGCCCAACCCTGTTTAGCTTCTGAGATCTGACAGGATCCGATGCCACAGGGCTATGGCTGCAGGCCTCTTCCCCATGTAGTCCTTATATTCAGGGCTGGGTATTTTTGATATATTCAATATGCAGTCTTAATAGTTGACATATATGTGTGTGTATGCATGTGTGTGTATGCACCTAGTTTCTTCTCACTGAAGTGTCTGTAAACTACATAAAGACATAAAAGATATCTAATCACAAGGCATAAACTTCCATGGCCCAAAAGGAATTGTTTGGACCTATAGTTCTTCAATATGTATTTGGGATTAGTTTTTCAGACACAGTAAAAGCTTTCTCAGAGAAAATTAAGAATGTACATAAAATTATCTCAAAGAGAAATGGATGAATATCTTTATTCACTGTATGTATTTGAAATAAGAAACACAAAATAAACTGCATACCAATACTTTATGTTCTAGTAGAATATAAGCTAAGGATGATAAAACCATTAAAACTTTACAGGGTATCATAAT
>VMDO01009617.1:0-76280 GCA_007922755.1 Pedetes capensis | reverse complement strand
GACCCTGCTTAGCTTCCGAGATCTGATGGGATCGGATGCCACAGGGCTATGGCTGCAGGCCCACAGGGCTACTGCTGCAGGCAGGAGATCTGTATTTAGGAAATTATGCATCCCTACAAATTCTGTCTATCCAGCTATCTACCCCATCTAGAACTTTCAAATGAATAAAAACCAATCTTACATAAAAGATGCCATTAATTCTATGAAATAAACATTGCTGATTTTTAGCAAAGTAGCTCAGATACTTATTCACTACTTAATTGTTCTTACTTTGTACACAATTTTAAACATCCTTGAGATTTGATTTCTCAGCCTATAGACAACTGTAGCCTACAGCCCTACCACCCTGGGTTCAGATCTCTTCAGACCTCGGAAATATCTTACATCTTTTGGACATGTTATCAGTAGGGACCAATCCCTAGAGAAGGACATGATGTTTGGAAGAGTAGCAGGTTAACACGAAAAAGGAAGGACCCTCAACTAGATGGATTGACACAGTGACTACAACAATAGGCTTATCAAAAATAAAAACAAAAACAAAGACAAAAACAAAACAAAACAAAAACATCATATGCCTGGCACAGTGTCAGGCATATGTTTCATTCTGTTGTATATAGGGTCACTATGAGTCAGATCTGACTCCATGGCACCTAACAACAACAAACAACCAGCAGGATAGGGCTGGTTAGTACTTTCATAGGAGACTGCCTGGGAATACTGGGTGCTATAGGCTTGGGAGAAGGATGAGGCAGCCCACTCCTGAAACAATCAGCCATTGAAAACCCTATGAATACCAGAGAAGCAGAGTGCCAGGCATGGCATAGTTTCATCTGTTGTACATAGGGTCACGGTGAGTTGGACTGACTCCACAGTACCTAACGACAACAACACACAATTGTAAGCAACAATGTAGAATTAAGCCACCATGATTTGGGTGAGGCTGTGGTAAGGATCTAATAAAAAGCAATTTTAACACTAGTAATGCCAAGAACTAAAGAAGTAACTAATAGAGCTGACAAACAACAAAACAAAACAAAACAAACAAAACTCACTAAAACTCACTAAACTCACTAAAAAAAACTCACTAAATACTATTAAAATAACCCATGTAAATTCAAAAGCATTTGTGGTAGAGACCCATGGGACTGATACTATACAGCCCAATATTTGCATAAGGAAGTTTTGGTCCTCAGTAACCATAATTAACTCAAATTACATTGAATTACATTTAATATTTTCAGCTTAAAAAAGACACTGACTGTTTATAAATATTTCCATAAGCAAGTAGATCTTTAAAATTGTGAAGGTCTTCACATTTGGAGCTTACTTTTAGTTGTTTGAAAAACAAATTAAAATGGAATAGACCACCCTTTCTTGAGAACAGGTTAGCATGGTACTACTTTACTAAATATGTTGTTGTTGTTGTTAGGTGCCATCCAGTAGGTATCTGACTCATAGCAACCCTCATAGGGTTTTCAATGGCTGACTGTTTCGGGATTACTTTGGGAGTGGATTGCCAGGTCCTTCTCCCATTTTTGCAGTGCTGGGAATTGAACTCTGGACCTCAGAGACTGCAGCACAGTGCTCTACCTGCTCAACTAAATCCCAGCCCTTATTAAATATATTACATTCTACTTGCCTAGCAAACAAGCATTTAGAAGTCTTGTATTAGTTGAATCCACAGCTTCAGAATATCAATTTGGCCAAAGTTAACTAAACATCTGTAATGGGTCAAGTATTGTGTTGTTGTTGTTGTTGTTGTTGTTGTTGTTAGGTGCCCTGGAGTCAGTATCCGACTCATAGCGACCCTCATAGGGTTTTCAATGGCTGTTTTCAGGATTGCCTTGGGAGTGGATTGCCAGGTCCTTCTCCCAAGTATTGTGTTAGGTGCTAATAATACAGAGATGAATGAGAACCAGGCCCTTAGGGCTGAAGGTTTAGCTCAGTTGGTAGAGAGCTTACTTAGCACACTCTGAGGCCCTGGGTACAATCTCCAACACCACAAAGCAAAACAACACAACACAAAACACACACACACACACACACACACACACACACGCACACACTACCCTCAATAAACAAAACCACCATAACCCAGGTTATGCCCTTCTCTCAAGGGCAATTGAACTTAGAATTCTCAAATGGTTTCTGAATAATCACAGAGAGTGATGGTTGAGTATAGGTTGAGTGAAAGCTGAATTTTTATGAGAGCTGGAAACCTTGGAAATTGGTTATTAATTTGATTGTCTTTAATGACTCTTCCCATGACAGGAAACAAAGGACTGAAGGAGTAGGCGAGAGGCAAGTGTGGTGGAGGGAGAGAAAGGAAGGAAGAGAGAAAGGAAGGAACAAAGGAGGAAGGGAGAGAGGAAGAAAGAAACAGCCCCTGGGAAAGTTGATGTATTCAGCTTACAGCTTTTTTAGTCTGAAAACTTGTTACCAAGGTAGTGTCATTTTAGCCTAAAGGAAATCTAAGAGATAACATCCTGGGACCCCAGCAGATCCCTTTCTCATCCATCCTTAAAATCAACCTTTTTCTCCTCTTCTACATCCTTGCATGCTCACCCCACTTACCTTCACTAAAGACAAAATCTGAGATGATGTCAAAGGGCTGGATGTGAACTGAAGACAGGATCATGGTGACGGTCTTCTGTGGATCACTGGAAGCCAGAGAAATGGTCTGCTGAGCCTGACATTCATAGGACTTCCCAGCTGGGGTGACCAAGGCAGAGAGGCGATGCGAGTTGGCCGTGTGCTTCCCAGCTGTGGGGAAAGCCCAAAGCACTGGTTAGCCCCTTGCAGAAAGGCAGAACCCTTATTGCTTCTCACCCACTGTGCCTGCTAACCCAGTAGTCTCTGTCCTCTTTGTTACCATCCCAGAGCAGGGATTCCACAAATGGCATCGAGTGGTGATGAAGGACAAAAGAACTCCTTGTCTCTGAGCCAGGGCCCCTTAAATATTAGTTTAGAATTTCTCTTTGGAAACAGACAGTAATACATAAAAATACAATTTTTTTTTGGTATAAAACCTAACAATAGAGATTCCAAAGACATAGAGAGAGGAGGGACTTAGTTTTCCACATTTCCCACTGGCTCACCAGAGAATAAAATATCTTCCTCAACATACCATGGCTGAATGCTGCTGCTCTGGGAGGATACCCTTGTACACATGTGTACCCTTTGAACATTTATCCCATATTCTCCTAATTTGGCCTAAGCTTGATTTTCTCCTCTTTTAAAAAAAATTATTTATTTATTTATTTATTTATTTATTTATTTATTCATGTGTGTATGTATTTATGTATGTATGTATCTATCTGACTTAACTGGAGGAAATTCTTAAAGGTGAATTTTGATGAAGAGAAAAAAAAAATACAATCCCTTTGCTGCAGTGATAAAGAGGGATGAAACAAGAGAGATGACACGTGCATTCCTTTATGTCTTCAGTTAAAAAAAATTATCTCCAACCTTGGGTGTATGGGTGATGGAGAGCCTCATTATGGGTTACACAAGTTATTTTTAAAAATAGATTTAAATATGATCTTTGATAATGCTTGCAAATAGGTATATATTATTTAGGGTGTGGATGTTTGTTTCGCCAAGGTATTTTTGGAAGCTCTAGGTATGCTGTTGGCATGAAAAGCTAATAAATTAGGACAGGGGTTACAGAATCCCTTGAGGTGGCTGCAGTAGATGACTGAAGATGTGGCGTGAGCCATGCTGCCATGCGCAAGATATCGATGGCCACCCAGTCCTGACCAAAAAGGAAAGTCGCATCGTCCCCTTGCATTTGTAGGGCATGAAAAGAAAAACTATGGTGCAAAATAAAATAAATAAATAACGCTTTGCCCTTCAACATGCTCTTCCAAGGCCAAATCTTAAGGCTATTAGTAAGCAGCCAAAGGACAGAGTCTCAAAGGATGTTTCCTCTGGGATCATGCCCGGGTGACTGATGCTCGCCCCAGACTTCCATTCGCACCTACAAAGCCTGAAACCTAGAGCACACCAGGGACCTTCCAGTCTCATCCGCCTTGGAGAGCAAGCAGACCAGTGCTGGTCATGGTAGGTATGCAAAGGCCAGATCAGCTTCCAAAACTTTAAAGAATCTATCCTCTGCATCTGCATTCCCTGCTGGGCCCGCGCTTGCCTCGGCTCCCTCCCCAGCACTGCAGGACTCTACTCACCACTCACTGCATCTTTAAAGTGGGTTTTCTCCGAAGAGTCATAGACAAACTGCACCTTACTCAGCTTCCATGTCGCCTCCGGTCCCTTGGACGTGTTGTGACTTTCCTGCCAAGAAGAGGAGGCGTGCGTCAATCGCTCTGACATCGTCAGGGGCTGGAACCGCAGGGACTGCTACTGCCCACACCCACCCCGAGTCTGTGGTCCTCTGCGCGGTGGACTCGAGTTACCTTTACAAAGAGCATTTTGAGTGCGTAAGCGCGATCCACCCAGAACACCTGCAGCTCCGACTCATTGTGGCCACAACGGCCTTTCACCTCAGCTCCCCGGGTCAACGCGACGTCAGCCTGTTCTGTGATCAGCTGAGAACACAGATGCCCCGCGCCCCCTCAGCTCGCCGGGCCCCCAGGGGGCTGTAAAGGGCGGCGCGTCCAAACTCTAGGTTGCAGGTTTGGGCGCTCCTTTGAGCGCGCGCTCCCAGGTCCGGTAACATGCGGTTAGATTGTCTACGTGCAGACCCCGCCGGTGGGGAAGCAGAGGGGGGCGTGGGTTACTTTCAAAGCAGGCAGGGCGAGCAGAGGGCATTACTAGCCAAATCCCCCATGCAGCATTCAGGAGCAGCCGGCTGGGGTGTGGGAAGAGGCAGGGAACCCAGATCTTCGCAGGGCCTTGAGGGAGGGTGCCCTTCGGCCCTGGAGCCCTAGGAGCAAGATGGGGAGGAAAAAGATTCCTTACGTCCACGTAATTGCTGGCCCACACATCATAAGGTACAATAAATTTGGCTGCAAACTCTGCCATGAGACATGTAGTCCCATTTTCCCGCACCACAAATATATCTTTTTCAGGGTTAGTGGAAAGGCCTGACAGATTTTCTACTTCTTGTTCTGCCGTGATTCGAACCATTGTATCTGTGGAACAAACAAAGCAATTCCATCAGTTCCTGGCTCAGAGAGCCCACGCATCTGTCTAGGCTACCAGAGTGCAGAGATCGTGGTCTGAGGACTTTGGAGTGACAAAGTTCCCTGCTAGCAGCTGTGTGCTCTGCAAACCATTTCTCAAACCGAGCACTAACAAACTCAATTCCATTGATTTATAATGAAAATAATATTTAAAAATTTTAAGCCCTTATGTATTTACAATACCGTTGGCTTAAATAAAATGAGAGCCATTTTAAATCAAATCTTTCTTGTCAATGCTGTGACTCCACGAAGTGTGTCTATTTAGCACTCCGGGAGGTTCCACACAGGTGTGTGGCTCTTGGCGGGGGGTTTCTGCCACCAGCGGGGATTCCCCCCCCCTCAAGAAAAAAAAAAAAAAAAGAAAAGAAAAACACCTGCAAAACATAAGACCATCTTTTAAATCTTAAACTACTGGCTTTACTATGCCGATTCTGTTTTCTGCAGAGTTCATCCCACCCTCCTGGGTCGCCAAAACGCTACTCACGGAACAGTATCAGGAGAACTTGAAGTCTGTCCACGCAGAGAAAGGCTCTTCCTTGGAGATCCATGCCCGCAATTGCTGAGAGTGAGGCCAGATGTGCTGCTGTTAAGGCTGCCCCCGAGAGGGAATCCCTCAAAGTCGCCGCTGGAGTGGGCCCGAGTGAGCGAAGGGCGGGGGACCAAGACCGAGGCGGGAGGGAACGTGTTCTGCCCGGTACCGCACCAACAGCTGCTGGTTGAGCTAGGCAGCTCACTGCGGAGGAAAGCACCTCTCTGCGAGGGAGCTGTCCACCGCTGAGAGTGCTGAAAAGAATCCGGTTGTGTTGCAGCAGTGGTTGTGACTTAGCTTGTGCAGAGGACCAATGAGATTTAGGGGGGCTAAAATTCTCTCTGGGTCTGTTTTCTGTTCTTCAATTGTATCCGCAAAGATGAATCTGTTCCGAGAAACTTAAAGGCACCCTCAGACTTATTAAATCTCCCTACCAGCTACAGTTACTTTGTAGTATAAATACCACATCATCTTAGTCCTGAATTCTGAAAATGCATGAAAGAAAAAAGGTAGAGCACAAATTGGAGGAGGAGGGGTAGGTAGGAATAGAGAAGGAAAATGCTATGGCAACAGATTCCTGCATTTGGAGATACCTCCTCTCCTTTGCTCTCAATGAGCTCATGAGGTTAAAGTTAAATTGGCACCTCCTCAAACAGGGCCATCAGACATTGCAGTGTATCCACTTGGACTTACTGTCCTATGAGCTCTGCTCTCTGGGTGCACAAGGACTCTGAACTCTGAGGTCACCTACCCCCACTCATTATATTATGAACACTCTGCCAAGAGGGATGTATACACATGAGCCTGAAGTTTATGAAGTTATAAGGTAATTATTTGGGGTCTTTTAGGACAAGAATTTTAGAATTAAGTAATGTGATATAGTTATGTAAGGAAAAACCACACAGGTATTATTTAAAGCCTCTAGTGGAACAGAAAAACAAATATTACTGGGATAATTCCTATATTTGTCTTTTTGGTAAACTGCTTATTTTTTATTCTTGCTCTATAGATTAGAACACATCTCTTTCAGAAATAGATATGCTGTACCTATTAATTGTGGTGATGTCCAAATATTTCTTTTCTTAGAGGATATTTCTTTATGTGACTAAATAATCATTGCCTTGGCAATATAATGTCATAACCAAAATCATGTTAAAGGACAAATTGTAAAATATTTTCACTTACATTTTCTAATTTGATCCTCTCCACAACTTCAAAAGGTAGACAAGGGAAGATATAGGTTTTTGAGGTTATATATACCCCCAAACTGAAGCTCAGAGACATTAAATGACCTTCCCAAATGTCACATGGTCAGTTAGAATTAAAATAGAAAAATCACATGCTTTAGCTTTTTATCATCTTCACTTCTCCTTATATAAAACTCCACAAACATATTTTGACTTCCATAAAAGAATCTTTATTCAATGACCAAATAACAATCTGAAACCTAAAATTTATCAATAATTCACATTCCTGAAATATATAAAATGTTAATTTAATTATAATCATATTCTGACATAGTATTGATATAAAGTTAGTTATTATGAGTTGAAAGTGAAAGAGTGCAAGTTCACATGACTTACATTTTGTCATGCTAGCAGTGTTTATAAACCATTTCTTTTCCTGTGCCACTGTAAAAATCATACAATGAGGACAAAGATTGTGAAGTTTTTATTCTTTCTCTCTTTCTCTCTCTCTCCCTCTCCCTCTATAACCCTAATGAGGAAAGAAAAGATAGATTTCAGTCTATGATATATTATTTATTACTTTTGTTAACTTGTATGGAATTTAGTTTTCGTTGTCTAAAAATTTGTGATAATAGCTAAAGGATTCCTAGTTAGGTCAAATGAGCTAATGAATATAAAAGTATTCAAAATAAAATACAAGTTAATGTAGTCCATAAACATTGACTAATATTAACTACTTGAATTATGCTTAGTGCTTTGAAAATCAAGAAGTATTACACAAGTAGGAGAACTATAAAAGATTATAACAATTTATTTTGTGATACATTATTATAGATCCCTTCACCTTATAAGTTGTTTATCAGCTGAATTAATTAATGCTCATCTGTTTTAATAATGAAGAATAGATAGGAAGTAGCATTGAACATTGATCTTAACCTATTATACTTGATTCATAAGTCAGATGGTGGTTCCTTTGAAAATTTCCCTTTTTTTTATTCCTAAGGTAAATGATTCTGTATTGACACCAGAGTACATCAGCGAGTTGAAATTTAAAAAGGAGCAATTTTAACTCTTTCTTCCTAGGAAGATCATCTTCAAAGAGCATAATTAATTTGATGGGGTTTTTTTGGTGTTTAACCTTAAACATGGCTGAAGCTTAAAAATCCATTCATGTATTCAGTTTATTGTCAGTGATTGTTATTTGCAATAGGAATTGGATCATCAACCCTATAACTTTCACCTATATTAATCAAACTACTTTCTAATTATCCTGAATAAAATATACTCATTACTTAAAATAACCAAAAGAGTGATAAAAGAGGAAATGTAACCAATAAATCATGCTTTAAGATACTAACAAAGTTTCTGGACTTTGATCCATTTCTCATTTCTCAAGTGTGAGAAGGTAGGAGAAATTGATATAAATATGTATGCCTTTACACATGGTTGCTGTGTCCATTTTCATAATTTTTCCTGGTGGTCAATACAAATTGTCAGGGATAAGTGTGGCCCGTATTCATTGAATTTAAGATATCTCCTAAATTATTCAGGTCCTCCAATGGATTTTGTTCCATTCATTGTTTTACTTATTGGATTAGTCTTTATAAATCTCATGCCATCAGATGCTTGCTATTTTATTCAAATGGGAAAAAAGAAGAACTCAACATACAACTTCTAGTTTGGATGAGAGAAAATAAGAACATATGTAAAGATGTGATGTAGTTCAATACAGTGAGTGCATGCATGTGTAGGGAACAAAAAGGTAACACAGCTGTCCCAGGAAAAGGGAAGTTTGAATTGACAAAGAGGGTCTCTTGGGAAAAGTGGGTCTTGAAAGAAGTGACAAATTGACCTGGAATGGAAGACGAAGAAGGGAGATGCAGAAGGAAGAAGTATCTATTGAATAGGGGAGTCAATGCAAAGGTGCAGCTCTTCATCCTTTCATGTTTATCAATTTACAATAAAGAAGTTAGTCCCCCAAATCCATAATGTTCAGTATGCTACATAACCTCTATGTGAGTTTTTCTTTGACCATTTAATCACATATGGTATATGCAAAAGAATGGCACATATAAAACTTATTCTAAGCAAAATTAAAATTTTCAAGTCATGAGGAGGTATCTTGTAAGCAATTGACTTGCATTTGTAGAAATCAAGAACCAAAATTATGAAAGCCAGGAAACAATACTAATTAGAAAAACATACTAATGAGTTTCCAAAGGAAAAGGCTGGAATTTGGTACAGCTAAAATTTGATTACTAAGGTTCCAATCTGCCTTACAGTGAAGTGTAAAAATACATACTGCTGTACACCTGTAATGCCAACCCCACCACACACACACACACACACACACACACACACACACACACACACACAAAGAGAAGGTGGGGGGAGGGAGAACCACACCTGGATAATAGAAGCAGGACAACTCCACTAAATTGGAACAATATGCACAAGGTTATCCAGCCAGAAATACAACTTACTGAAACATTTTTTTATTCAGCTTATTACAGAACAATTATTTCATTTCATTTGATCACTATAAACCTTTGGAATTCTTTCTAGAATAGAAAACATTTGCAGATAAGAACTGAAAAATAAGTGTGCACAAGAATATTTTGTGTCTACGTTGCCAAACTCTAGAGTATTTAGAAAGGATCTGAAATTTCAGTTCAGGCTTCTAATGCCCTTAGTCTGCATGCTCTTGGTGTAATTTTCTTTGACCTATTATTTCTTTGGTATCTCCTGCATTTATGGCAACGAAACAAGGGCAATTATTGCAATGAGGATAATCAGTCAAGGAATTAAGGCACTGAAATAAGAAACTTCCATTGGTTATGTTCTACCTGGTCCTGAAAAAATGTCATTTATGAACTCATGTAAAACAAATGCTTTGGTGGAGGTGAGAGCCTCACAACCAATTCTAAATAAATGGATGCTGAGAGGCCAGGTAGGCATTCATCAAAAGTTCAGGAGCAAAGAAATCATCTTTATCCTTTGAACCAGTAATTGGGTAACTGTTCCAGTAGTTTTAAATTAATTAAGTCAGGATGAAGTCGCTACTAGCTTCAGTGTGTAAAGTTTTTGGTTATGGGGCATAATTTCTTAGCAGAAAGGAAAGCCTCACTAAATTGGGGCAGGAGAACTTTCTGTAAATTAGAGTTTCATGAGGGCACTTTTTTTTTAATCCTTTAAGAAGTTTTCTCTCCAAGAAATAAGTACACTATGGGCCTATGGTTAGACAAGCTGATGTTCATAGCTTGCTACTTGAGTTGTGAGATAATGCAGGTCCCTAAAATCTTCTTCATGATGTGTTCCAGGGGACCCTTGTCATTTTAATTACTGTTTTATGTCTGTCTAAAGTTATTCACATATTACCTCAGAACTAAGGGAAATCCATACAGTGGCCTCTAGGTGGGAGGGTAATAGTGGAGCTAGAAGCCTCTTGTGCTCTGATACCAAGGGTTCAGACGCAGTAGCTGGAGTCCTGAAAATGCCCCAGATACTTAATATTGCAAGTTTGAGATTTTTCTGATTGCTTTTGTGAAAACATTGCAAGATGCAAGAAGCTTTCAACAAAAAGTTGAAAGGCAGAAGAATTTATTAGAAAGGAGACAAGAATAGGAGTCTTAGAAGTGATGTTAGATATGACTTTATTTCTCCAGTAGCAATAACAGCTGGAAAGAATGGCTTCCCTCTCCAGTCTTCAGCGTGCCTTTTCAAAGGGATGTGAAGGACTGAATATCCCACACCTATGCAGGGGGCAATGTTCTTTCTGCTGTACATAGGGTCTCGATGAGTTGGACCTGACTTGACAGTACCTAAAAACAACCACCCCAGCCTTCAGTATGGACCTGAACCCTGTGATACCTGTAGTGGGGAAAATACTGAGCATTCCATTAAGAAAACCTACTACCTGAGCATGGAGTAAATGTGTGCTGGTCAGGGCACATGGGATGTGAGTTGTGATGTTACCTCAGGATGGCAACGACCTAAATAGGTCTTGTGGCTTTGGGCTCTGGATCCTGGGGCTGAAAGTTCCTCTGGAGCACTACCTGCCAACTATGGGCCTGACAGCTTCTGCCTCCCAGAGAGGAGAGGAAGGATACTGCCCAGAACCTGGAGGCAGCCTTCTAAAGACCTTGGCATCTAGCACTCAGCCTGAGCTCCCTGGCACTTTGGCACAGCTGCTGTGGATATAGAGGGAAGAGAAAATCCCTACCTAGTTAGGAAGCTGAGGTCCACATCTACGCCAAAGCCCAGCGAGAGAGGTCAATGCAGGGGGTGCCTGAGTTGAGCGAGTTACAGCCCTGCCGACAGGAACTGCGGAGTCTTTTGGGGTTGAGGGGGGTATGTCCAGACAAAGGAAAAGAGTTCCTGCCAGACAGCTTGTTCCCGGCTGCTCTGCTATCTTCTTTGGAGCTCTTCTGTGCAGGAAGACCTGGCAAAGCCTGCGCTGGAGCTGGGAGAAATGGCCGGGAGACCTTGGAGCTCTCTTGTCTGGGGCTTCTGGAAGCCCCTCTTGGGCCCTAGAAAAAGAAGATTGAGAGGAAAGGTATTAGAGGGAAGAGGAGGAGATCAGGTTACAGAGGGTTCCCTTCTCTCCTTTCCTTCCCTCCCACCCACCACCGCAGTGTCCTCACCTACGCGAAATTCCCTCGCAGCGCCCCAGCGGCCCAGCTCCAGGTAAGAAACCGAGGATGCTGCGTTCTAGGGCCAAGGGCGTGTGAGGATCCTCGTGGGAGCTGGCTTTCGCTCAGAGGTGGACGCTGAGACGGGCTGTGAGCTTCCAACTGCGAACCGGTAGCCCAGGGCACGTACCTGGTAGCCAGCGGGCTCTCTGGGACCGAGCAAGTTCGGGCCCTGGGACCAAAGGAGAAGGAGTTGGGTTGACTTACTGGTGCCCCTCCATCAGGGTTCCTGGTCACTAAGCTATGTGAGCTCCTGACAAGGGAAGAAACGCAGGAACTCTCACCTCCTCCTACCTCTCAGGGCTCCCTGGGCTGGAGGAGCCTCCCAGCCGAGAGAAGTTAGGGTTTTGTTCAGCTTCACTCCGTCTCTCCCCGCAATCTGGGGATGGGCAGGATCAGAGGACATTCCCCACTGTAGATCGGAACTGGGAGGAAAGTAAATCCAGTCTTCTACCTTAACCCAAGTCTCCAGGGAAGACCCGTGGGCCCACTTTCCAGCGGAAAGTCTCCATCCCCGAGGCTCCCTGAGAGCCCTACTTGCATTTGGCAGCCTGTCTCCTCGAGGGCCGCCTGATAACAACCACACGCTGCTGGCGGGACGTGGTTGTCGACTCTCTGCAACCGCCAACGGGTGGCTTGTCCTGGGCTCTCCCTGTTCTCTAAAAGACAGGGTAGATAAGTATTCTGGGGGGGGGGTCCCACAATTGAAAAATATGGAGTCTTTCCCAACATTTCCTACAAAAAAATCCTTCAAAATGGTGCAAAACCACCACATTTGGGTGTTTATTTTCCCTGCGTGGAAACTATTAATTTTTTTTAAATGCGAAAGTAAATTTGGTGGTGCTTGTGATTCTTGAGGCCTCTGCCGCCCCAGCTCTGTCTGCGCGAGGCGATCCTCCTCGCAGCAGCCCCAGATGGGCACCTGCCTGCCCAGTCTCCAGCCCCAAATCTAGTTCCTATCCGGTATTTCTAATTCTCCACACCAGCCACCGAATGAAACGGCTGGTCGGTGGAGGTCGAGAGCCGTGCACAGCTTCGGGAGAATCAACTGAAGCCAAACCGTCCTTACAGCCCGCATCTGCAAAGCCGCAGCAAGCCAAGCGCTACAGCGCGGGTCAGCCAGAGGTGCCGAGCCCCGCAGCTATCGCGGCGCGGTTATTCCCGGGTGACTTTGCCGAGGCGCACAGATGGGGTATGCCTCCGGCCGCTCACTCACGGACAGCTGGGGCTTCTGGGAGCCGATGCTGATGGATCGTCTCATTTCCCGACTTGATGGGCCGGAACCTGGGCTGGCTGGGCCGGCGGGGCTGGAGTGGGCGCAGGTTTGAGTGCTGGATTTGGGTTGGGCGAAGTGGATATATATCTTAAAGAAAAACCTCGAATCCACTCCGAACACAAAGTTACCCCTTTCTGTTCTGGGTGCAGGAGCAGCCGCTTCCCCAGTCGCCAAGGACCGCGGGGCTGAGCGCCCTGGGGTTCCCAGTCGTCCCGCGCCGCGCTGCCTGCGCGTATTGCGCCTGGACATCCTTCTGCACAGCGCCATTTGGACTTTCCCGCCGCCAGGAGGCTAAGGAAGAGCAGGACTGGCTTTTCCAGCGTCAGGGAAGAGCCCCCGCCAGGCCTGAAGCCGCAAAAACAAAACAACTCCCGCCCCCGCACGGCAGGTCCATCTAAAAGCCACATCTCGGTTTGGATGGAAAGTCGGGCTCCCGTGTGTGTTCACCCCATCCCCGGGCGAGGCTGAACACTGGCCAGCTCCGTGCGACCGCCCAGCCACCACAACCAAAGGGGCGGAGGAAGGCGGCGGGACCAGTGTAGAGAGTTGGCACAGTGATGAGAAGGTTGTAAAATGGTGCGTGGAAAATGGAACCCGTGAATTCCCTCTGTCGACCCCCCTGCAACACCAGGAACACAGTGCGCCTCTGGAGAGGACGAGCTGCTCTTTCTGGTTTAAGCTCCTTGCATGGCCCCTCCCAGCTTCTTGCCTAGGCTCATGAGGAGGTAGGGCCCACGCTGAATTTAAGGGGGATGAG
Organism: Pedetes capensis; assembly: GCA_007922755.1. Classification (NCBI taxonomy): domain Eukaryota; kingdom Metazoa; phylum Chordata; class Mammalia; order Rodentia; family Pedetidae; genus Pedetes; species Pedetes capensis. Next base: position 62,699 of record VMDO01009617.1, on the reverse strand, counting down.
AGCAGCTAGATTGAAGAAGGACCCAGTCACTGGGGATTCCTGCTTCTGGGCCATAACTGTGGGGTTTTGTTTTGCCGGACCTCCCTAGCTCGTGTTCTCTCTCTCTCTCTCTCTCTCTCTCTCTCTCTCTCTCTCGCCCTCCCTCTCCCTCCTTTAAGCTTGGAGCATTCTTGCACCAGGTCTCAGGAGGTCGAACGCCTACTCTGATCCAAGGGGTTCATCCTAACTGGATCTTGGAGGTCGCTAAGGGCATCAGGCCTGCGTTCTCTAGGGATCCCCTATCTGGGCCGCACCTTGGCAGAAACCACCTGCCCAGGCCAGTAGAGCCCAGAAGGCTGCAGCCATCTCTGGAGGGCCAGGAAACCTCATCTGGTTCAGAGCCACTGGATCATGTGCTGCTCCAAGTCTGGTTCCTGGACCAATAGCATCCTGGTCACCTGGAGACTGCAGAATCTCAGACCCCACCTAGGCCTACTGGCTCAGAACAGGCATTTAAAAAAGATACCCGAGGAATTTGTGCACCTTTAGGTTGGGAAAGCCCTGGCCTAATTTATAGAGCCTGAGTTTAGCTATTGCCAACTTACTCAATCTTACTTTCCCATTCTTGTCTTCATTATCTGTCAAGTGGGAGTTGTTTTGGAGGTCCTGGGGAGCTCTTATACACTGCTGGAGCCTCTTCTAAACAATGAAATTAGAATCTCTATTTGGTGAGGGCCAGCAGAAAGATGTTTTTAAGTATTCCCAGTGATTTAATGGCAGCCAGGAAGGACTAGTGTAGAAATACCTTACAGATTAGTTGGGATTAGCTGAGACAAAGCACAGGCCATATAAAAGACAATATGTGCAATGGTTAAGACCATTACACTCTATAGCTTGATTCATTCAGACTCCAGCATGCATAACCTTGACCCAGCCAATTAACCTTGCTGTGCTTCAGTTTTCTTACCAGGAAAGTAGAATTGGTAATAGTGCCTACCACAAAGGGTGTTGTGAAGATTTAGAATGAAATTCAGTGAATGTTAGTTTCTAAGGCTAAATTCCTCACTGTCTCTGCTGTGGTTTGAATATGGTTTGTCCCCATCTAAACTCATATTGAGGCTTAGTCTCCATTGAGACGGTGTTGAGAGGTTGTGGAGAGCTTTAAAAGGTATATGAGATCAGAAGGGATCTGCCTTCAGGAAAGGATTAATGTAGTTCCTATGAGAGTAGCTTGTTATAAGGAGAGCTTGGTGCTTGCCTTGCTCTCTTGTACATGTCTTCTCCCCTATGCACCTGCTTTCCCATTCTGTTTTTCTTTTAGCAGCAGAACTACCCTGAAGCTCTCTCAGAAGCTGAACAGACACTAGCATCATGTGCTTGAATCTCCAGAATTGTGAGCTACATAAACCTCTCTTTTTTATCAATCACTCAGATTCAGGCAGTTAGTTACAGCAACACAAATGGTCTAAAACCCTCTCACTTTAAACTAAAATGGCAGAGAAGTATCACTCCATTTCCATTTTCCAAGAAGCCCTCCTCTACAGTATAACAGCTTATTTTTACATCAATATTCATAACTACTTTTCAACATTTTTAGCATAAAACCCAATATTTTAAATTACTTAGCAACTCAACAAACCTGATCCTTTGTGAAGGTCAGTTTCACCACCTCCAGTAATTCCATCCTAGCCCACCCGTTTTAGAAGCATTAGAGTGGAATGTGCTCTTAGCTCTGGGAAGGTCCCCTCCAGTGATGTGGACTGGGGTGGGACAGAGTATTTGTATATTTCACAATACCGAAATGATGCTGCTTCTGGTCAGAGGGGACCACAAGTTGAGAAATAAGAGTGTCAAATGATTGGTCAGCTCAGAGAATCTCAGAAATCTTATTTGTTTTTATTTTTGTTTTTGGTACTGGCAGTTGAACCATCTGCTAAAAACATCCTCTTCCACTAAGCTTCTCCCTCAGATTCATCTCAGATGTCATAACAGCCATACTGTCAGACATAAAAATAATAATGCTAAGCACGAATGTAATTTTAAATATTTAAATATTCTGGTAGACACATTTCAAAAAAATGGAAAGGAAACAGGTAAGATTAGTTTTAACAATATGTTTTATGTAGCCAGCAGAGAAGTGCTGATAGAGTGCTGGGCATGGCACAGTATCAAGAAGGGTTTCATTCTGTTGTACTTAGTGTTGCTATGAGTCGGACCCAACTTGACAGTACCTAACAACAACAGCCATATATTACTATTTCAATATTTAGTTGTCACCAATCAGCTGGCTAAGGTCATTTTGCTCTACCTGGCTAGACATCATGAGTAGGTGAGGAGAAGCTCCTCAAGTGTTGGTCTTTGGCAGCATCTGTATCCCTGAGCATTTGATGGTAGTGAGCAGTAGGCAGGAATAGAAGCAGCAAGTGTCATCTTCTAGTGTTACAGCTCTTATGTAAGCCAGGGAAGTCTAGATTCCTCAGCCCTTTGAGTGTGACAGCTTCTATGTAGGCCCAGGAGGTTGGTATTCCTCAGCACTTGATAGCAATTGACATTGCAGCTTCTGGGCACACCTAGGTATTTGGATTCCTCAGCACTTAACGGCAATTTCCAGGCAGCGTTAAGTATTAAGATTCCTCTGCTCTAGACTGTAGCCAGTGTTATAGCTTCTGGGCCTCAGGTGTCTGAGACCCTTGGTCCTAAAGACTCAGTTCTTTGGAACTCTTTTAGTTGCCAGGGTCTACAGTTTTTCTTTGATGACTCTTTATAGCTGTCGCTTTCTCTTCTATTAGTCTTCTTATTCATGCCCTGGTCACTCTCTCAGACTGTTCAGCTGCCTCTTATTGCTATAGCTACTGTCACTATTGCCACCACTCAGGAGGCATATATCATTGCTCTTCTGCTACTGGTGCCCCCATCACCACTGCAGCTGCTGCTGCTTCTGCTGCAGTCAGTTGCTGGTCTTGCAGATTCACCTCTTCTTCAGCTGTCAAGCAGTCAGTCACTTCACTGCCTCTATAGTTCAGCATTCTGGATGCTTTGCTGTCTCTGTTACTGCTGCTCCACTGTCTTTGTTGTCTTTCATCACGGCAATCACTACTATTCTGCTGTCTCTCCTCCTTCTTTGTTTGTGTTACCGGCTGTGCTGCTCTACTCTCTTCACTGCTTCTTTCTTCATGTTACCAGCTCAGCCTATGCTACTAAGAGCAGGCAAAGAGATCATTCAAGAGAAGCCTTTTATTGGGTCTAGTGTTGCAACACCAATGGGCACCACAGGAGTGTGTCTCCCAGTCAGCCCACTAAGTGAGCCAAATAGCATTCTTATATAGCCAGAGAAGGTGAGTTCGCACCAATCACAGAAACTCTCATGGAAGTGAAGGTGTATGTTTGAACAATCATACCATAGTCCCTTGTGCATCAATCATAGTAGTTCCACTGCTGGGCCACCAGGGGAAGTGCTCCTTCTCTGTCCTGAGTGGTGATAGGGTCACCTAGAGTTCACTGGGTCTTCTGATAGCAATATTGTTGTTGTTATTGTTAGTGCCATCAGTGGTATCTGACTCAGAGACCTTAAGTAAAACAGAACAAAATACTATTCAACATTGTACCATACCTGGCACTATTGTCAGTGCTTCTCTTCTATTCATGGGGTTTTTAATGGCTGATTGCTTTGGAGGTGGGCTGCCGAGTCCTTCTCCCAAGCCTACAGCACCTGGTATTCCCAGTCTCCCATTCAAGTACTAACCAGGTCAGACCCTGCTTAGCTTCTGAGATCTAATGAGATCAAATGCCAGGGTGGTATGGCTGTAGATGTGATAGTAATAGTCCAGTGAAAACTACAAACTTTCTGAAACAGCCATGACTGGATCTGTACCTTTAGGAGCTAGAGTTGTGCTACAGCTACATTTGTCATATGACTTCCTTAAGACATTTATAAAGTGTTTAAAAACACTGATGCAGATATAAGGGTGGTTTGGCTGTCTGCTTCACTGAGAGTTCTTTACTTAAAGCAGCCAAAGTAGCACAGGAGAGCTACCAATTAAGGAGTCAGATCAGCCCATGCCCCAATATCTGTGGTTATTTACAGGAGAATAAACATTGGAAGGAGTGCTTACAGAAAAAAATTGTATTATCATCAATATTGACATTAACAGTGCTTAACAGTGCTTTTAACAATGCTTAATATCTACCCAGTGCCCCAGAGAGTGATGGGTCCTCCCCTCATCTATCTCATAATGAAGAACAAGCATAGCAATTCAGTATTTTATGTTTTATTTTCCTATAAAGTCTTTGAAATTAGATATTTCTAATACTGAATAACCACATTTCGAGTGCTCAAAAGCAACAAATGTCCAGTGGCTTCTGTATTAGATAGTGCTGCTCTCAAAAATTTCTTCAACTGGAAAGAAAAGTCAATCTAAATTTCATTGTTCTCTTGGAAACACTCCAAAAATATACACAAACCAGAATGTCCAAATAGTTTTGCCTTATACAGTGCCCCGTTTGGGCTGCCCTAACATAATGCCTTATTGCAGGATGGCATAAACAACAGAGATTTATTCCTCACATTTCTGGAGGATGGATGTTTGAGATCAAGGTGCCCAGATGGTTGGAGTCTTTGAAAAGTTTTCTTCTCAGCTTGCTGAGTAAGGCACACTTTGCCTTCTGCATGTATCCTCACATGACAAAGAGCAAGCTCTGGTGTCACTTCTTATAAGAGCATTAATACCATCATACATACGAACCTTAATAATATTATCTAAATCTGATTATCTCCCTAAGATTTCATCTACAGTACCGTCACAATGGGACTTAGTGTTTCAACATATGAATTGAGGGGGGCACGATTCAGTCTATAGCATTTGTTTTGTTTCTTTATTGTTTATATTGGATGCAAGTGGTATAAGAAAAGTGAAAGAAGGGACAAAAAAAGGTCAGATTATCTTAGTCGTTTGGGAGGTAGGAGAGAGGAAGCCATTACATTACTGATGTGTTTATCGATTGGACTCATGTTTTGAAGGCATAGTCAGTAGACATGTTTTGCTTTGTTTCTGATCCAACACAGATTCCTTTAACCAAAACCTCTTTTCCTTAGCAGAAATACTATCCTCCAGCTCTCATTTCACAGAATTCTAGCAATGTCAAATCTGCCATTGATACCTGATTCAGGGATTGATATCTGACCTTAGGAGGGAGGATGAATTGTTTCCCGGGGCTTGTGCAGAAGGTGTTCTTGTTCTTCTCTGGGCTTGGCCAAGATATTGTAACATCTGGAGCTGCTAGAATATAACAGCTTGAGCTTCCACCACAAGGAAATAGGCTTCCTAGTAACATGGAGAAGCTCAGAAGTAAGAGAAAAAAACCAGTGTCATAGGACTTTAGATTGTTTCATGCAGTTGCACTTAATGTCAGCTGTGAACTATCCTCCCTCCCTCCCTTTTAAAAGGGAAAAAAATCCATTTCATGACTTTGTAGGTTAGCACCAATTGGAGCAGAGTACCGATTTGCATTGGTGAGCATTTTTTCCTAGCATTTGATCCCTTTGATGCTATATACGTATGTACATAAGCACATATACACACACTTGTGCTTTTTTTCTTTCTTTTTTTTTTTTTTTTTTGTAGTGCTGGGGATCAAATCCAGGGACTTTCTGCATGCTAGGCAAGTGCCCTACCTCTGAACTATATCCCAGCCTCTATAATTTCAAAAATAACAATAGTATCAAAGTGTGAAATCTTTGGGGTAGTAACCTATTTGGGGGATCCTATTTCTTAAGAATGTCAGGTGTTTGACTTACAATCTGAAACACTTTGGCAATTGGAGATTTGAATTTTTAAAAAGTCAACATTTGTAAATGACATGATATCTGTACTTTTCACATCCAGATAGTTCAACCCTATTGCTAAGAGTGTTCATCACTTTTCTCCAAGAGAAGGAAATTTGAACTAGGCCTCCCTGGAAATCTAAAGAACACATATTTTGTTCCTTCTTATGTAGCAAAGATAATACATTTCACACACCTGTGACTATATCTTGATGGCATTATGTCATGATTATTTTTCTATTTTCCCTGCTAGTTAAGAACTCTTTGATTCCAGGGACCACACTTAATATATCTCTGCATCACCATCACCTACAAAAGGTCTGGAATACTGCAGGTGCAAAATAATGTTTTCTAAATTTATACTTGTCTATAGCAACCATTTGTTATTTCCAGAAGTCACTACAGCCAGCATATGCATGAAGTTAAAGTAATTTTTAATCATCATATTCTAAAAATGTAGCTAAATTACCAGTGGATAAAGTCTATTATGTAAACAGTTACAGATATTCATCAGACATTGTCCTAAGATCTGTTTTTAAGTATATTAAGAAAACCAGTCAACCAATCAATCAAGAAGACACTAGACATATTTTTTGCCCTCATGCCTTCTACCTGAAAAGCCCTTTATATATGCTCTGCTCCACAGCCCCATGACTCTATTACTCCTCTCTCCCATTTCTGTCTTCAAAGATCACTTTCTCAGTAAGGCCTTTGTAGACATCCTGTTTTGAATGACACCCTCTTTCTACAGCTAGAGTCCCTGTCCTTCTTCCAGACTTTTTACCCTCTTTATAATGTATCATTTTAATTATTTCATACAAAGAGGTGCCTTATTATTGTAAGACACTATTATTTCATTTACTATTAAGAAGCAAAACATACCATTAATTAAACTATGTCAGGCCATTGATTAAAACACTCACAGTGTTTTAAGAAAGCACACGTGGCTTAGAATCAATGAAATGAATTCATTTACATGATTTATTGTCTAGTCCTTTTTGGTAGAAAAAAGATTTCAATCTTCTTTTTTCTTTTTAACTTCTAGTTTTCCAGTGTTTTGAAATATAAAAGGCATTTTAAAATTTTGTTAAATGTGGGATGATAAAATTCATGTCTTTGGGAGGGACACCAGAGATGAAATAAATGGTTAGGAAATAATACAATGAATGCTTAAATTGAAGATGGCAGGAAGTTTTCTTGGAATCAGAGAAAGACGTGTCTTCCTCACCTGGCTGGAAAGGACCTCCCAGGGAGGTGGTAACCAAGCTGGTCTAGAAGGATGTAAGAGGTGGACACTGTTGGGAAGATTTTCAAGTAGCAGAAGGAACTGCATCAAAGCCAAGGAATATAAGAATATGAAAAATTAGGAAAACTGGAGATTTTCCCTGTGACCAAAATATTTGCTGTGTCTAAAATGTGTCTGTACAAAGCAGTGGGTCTTGAGTTTGAGTGAGCATCAGAGCTACCCATGTTGTTGTTGTTGTTAGGTGCCGTCGAGTTGGTATCCGACTCATAGTCATAGGGTTTTCAATGGCTATTTTTTCAGGATTGCCTTGGGAGTGGATTGCCAAGCCCTTCTCCCATTTTTGTGGTGCTGGGAATCGAACTCAGGACCTCAGAGACTGCAGCGCAGTGCTCTACCAACTGAGCTAAATCCCAGCCCAGAGCTACCCATATGACTTGTTAAAACAGATAGTTGGGAGCTTCCCACAGAGATTCTGATTCAGTAGGAATAAAGTGCAACAAGAGAATGTAGTTTATTTTTGTTTTTTGTTTTTGTTTTTGTTTTTCCGTACTGGCAGTGGGGGCTGAACCCAGGGGTCTCTCACCTATACTTTGCAAGCACTGTACCACTGAGTTGCATCCCCAGCCCCTTTTTATATTTTTTTCTTGGGACAGGCTCTCACTAAATTATACAGGCTGCCTCTATCTTTGAACTTGGATCCTCCTGCCTCAGTCTCCCAGTTGCTGGGATTAAAGGTGTGTGACACCACACTCAGCCTAGAATGTCCATTTCTAATAGGTTCCTAGGTGATACTTATGTTGTAGGTGCTAGAACCACACTTTAATAACTTCTGGTCATGGGGAGGAGATTGAAGGATTAAACTTGTTTTATTGCATGCTCAGCCTACAGCCATATCAATGCTTTCTAAGTTGCCAAATTCAATGAGAAATTCTCATATCACTGTTGGCCTCCAATCTTGTCAGATCTCAGCAGCTAGATCCTGTCAGATCTCAGAAGCTAAGCAGGGTCAGACCTGGTTAGTACTTGGATGGGAGACTGCCTGGGAACACCAGGTACTGTCAGCTTGGGAGACAGACCTGGCGACCCACTCCCAAAAATCAAACTGCCATTGAAAACCCTATGAATAGCAGAGAAGCACTGACAATAGTGTTTCACCTGTTGTACATAGAGTTGCAATGAGTTGGACACCGACTGGACAGCACCTAACAACAACAACAACATTGCATGCTCAGCCTTGGCACCTAAGCTGTGATGAGACATGGAGGTCATTGAGGCAAGAGAGTAGCCAGGGGTTTTTAATTTCTTCAATACATAGTAGAATAAATACAGTGCAGAGAATTTGCTATGGCTTTCTAAGTCCAGAGAAAAGTAATCACCTTTCCCTGTGCTTAAAGTTACCACCTGTTCTTTAGCAGATCGCAGTGTAGAAAAAATGTAGTATATTGTTCTCTTTCACTCTTGGGATTGGAAGGGGCCAAAAAGGGATAAAAAGTGATTTGGACAAAAGTCAAGAAGTTGCAAAAAGTGAATGTTCTGCGGATCAAAAGTTGATCCCAAACAAAATTTATAGGACTATTTTAAAGACTTACTGGGAATTGCAAAGTAGTGTAGTTGGAAGGACCTGCAGGGGACCTCCAGCCCACTTATTGTTCTGATGTGGAAACTGAGGCCTGGAAGTATTGCACGCTGGGGTACAACTCCCCTGCTTCTAATTTTCATGTATTCATCAGTAAAAGTCAAAACAGAGCTGTAGAAGTCATTGTGTCACACAGCGTACCTTTACCTACTCCTTAACACAGAGCCACACCATCAGACCCAGGACTATCCAGCCTATTCTCTTGTGTCCTTTGTCCCTTTCTTTGTTAGTGACCCCGGGTTCTCCTGATTCATATCTGAAAATCTGCTTCATGATGCTGCCTTCCCTACCCTTCAATATTGTGAAACATGATCAGTCACTAACAAAGTTCCATAAATCCTCAACCTCTTCTCTGATAAGTCCCCTGACCTGCTTGTTCTGAGATCTTGATCTCACATGAGGACACTGCTTCCTCCATAGCCAGTTAATATCCCTCGGACTCCATCTCTCACCCCCCAGCTCCCTCCTGCATGCTCTGCAGCTGGGTGTGTGAGACCCATTGCTACTTTGCCAAACTGTTCTCTCTTTCCTCCTCCTTAAACCCCCAGCTTTGCATTTAATTTCACCAAACTGTAACTCCACTGCCCTCTTTGTACAACCATGTACTACTGTTGCCCTATCCCAATACTAGGCCACATCTCATTCTCTGAGTATGTTAGCTACTGACTCACTCTTACTCTTTGTAGTACCCCACCTTCTCTTCCTCATGATGGTTGCAGGATCCATAGAGGCTACTTTCTAACCAAGTGGCCTCCATCTCCTCAAGTTCTTCTCCACTAATGATTGGTCTGGTCTTGAATTCTACACTGGCTACATAATGCATGGACCAATTCTCTTCTAGTCCTTGCTCCATTCCTCTGCTTCTTGCCATAGCATAGCTCTTTTCAAGAATCATCTAAACTCACTCTCTCCCCATTCTTTCCTGACTCTACCTCAGTTAGGCTTGGATTCCCACCCTTCACTCAAGCTGGTGTGGTTGAGGTGTGGTGGTCTTTAATGTATCAGTTTGGTTATAGAAAGTTATCCAGTCAAACAGCAATGAAGATTTTGTTTGGAAGATATTTTGTAGCTGTGAATATTTGTAGCTGTGAATAAAGTTCATTATCAAAAGTTGAGATTAAGCAAGAAAGATATTTTCAATAACCTCATTGGCCTCAATCTGTTGAAGGCTGTAAGAGCTGAGCTGAGGAGTGCCTGGAAAAGGTAAAAAGAAAATCTGCCTGTGGATATAACCTTCATCCCATGCATGAGAGTTCCAGCCTATTCTTCCAGATGCCCTGGCATGTGTAATCTGGACTTTAACCTGTATCACCAATGATTTCATATGCCAATTCCTTGCAATAAATCTCTTAATAGGTATCTCCTACTGGTTCTCCTATTTGGCTGAACTCAATGCTTTCTAAGTTGCCAAATTCAATGAGAAATTCTCATGTCTTACCTATCAGCAGAATTTGACCCAGTTGATCCCTTCTTTTTTCCTCTTCTTCTTTTTCTTCTTCTTCTTCTTCTTCTTCCTCTTCCTCTTCCTCCTCTTCCTCTTCCTCTTCTTCTTCATCATCTTCTCCTTCTCCTCCTCCTCCTTCTCCTCCTTCTCCTCTTCCTCTTCCTCCTCCTTCTGTTCCTTTTCCTGCATCCTCCTCCTCCTCTTCTTCCTCTTCTTCCCCTTCTTCCTCTTCTTCCCCTTCTTCCCCTTCTTCCCCTTCTTCCCCTTCTCCTTCATCTTCTCCTTCTCCTTCTCCTTCTCCTTCTCCTTCTCCTTCTCCTTCTTCTTCTTCTTCTTCTTCTTCTTCTTCTTCTTCTTCTTCTTCTTCTTCGTCTCTGTCTCTCTCTTCCTCTCCTTCCATCCCTCCATGCCCACTCCTTCTTTTATGCGTTGAAGATAGAGTCCAGTGATTTATACATGCTAAATCATGCACTCTGACATTGAGGAGCAGTTCAGCCTGGGGCTAGGTTTGCTAAATTTAAAGATATGTTTGATCTTTAGTGTTTTAGGCAACAACCTAAACAAGATTATCAGATGTTGGGAATGTTCAAGGCCCTGGCTTAGCTTCAAGTCGATTAGTAGAATATATGCAGGTCCACACAGCAGTCAAAATACAAAAAGGTGAAAGTAATCAGGAGATCCTACACCCTACATCCTCACTCAAGTGGTTATATCATTAAGTCTTGTTTCTTTAGGGGCTAGGATTTAGCTCAGTTGGTAGAGCACTGCGCTGCAGTCTCTGAGGTCCCGAGTTCAATTCCCAGCACCCCAAAAATGGGAGAAGGGCCTGGCAATCCACTCCCAAGGCAATCCCGAAGCACTCAGCCATTGAAAACCCTATGAGGGTCGCTATGAGTCGGATACCGACTCGACAGCACACAACAGCAACAACAACAACAACATATATATTCATGATCCAAAATATTGTGTTCATGTATATCCAACTACCTATTCAACATCTCCACCAGAATATATAAGAATATATTTTACATATTAACTTAGGTAGCCTATTTTGCTCAGATGCTTGGTTAAATGGTTGATTAGATGTAGCTATAAAGGCAATTTTAGATGTGGTTAACATTTAAATCTGTAGACTTTGGTCTATATGCATAGGTATCTGCCCGTATATAACATGGCTAAGGATCATTTAATCATTTCAGGACTTTAAGCAAAAGACTGGGATCCCCTTAAGAAGTGTGAGATTCTATTTTCATACTTCCTTCACACTTGAGCTACAAAATTAACTCTTCCTGGGTCTCAAGTTTGCTGGCCTGCCCTGCAGGGTTTGGACTTGCCAGATAACTATATGGGCCAATTTCTTAAAATAGTTCCTCACCCTCACCCCTTCCCTCTTCCGGTTCTATTTCTCTGGAGAACTCTTGATTAATACAATGTTTCAAACCAATTCCTACTACCCTCCATCCACAAAAACAAATAAAAAAAAAATAAATAAACAAACAAAAAATCCCCACAAAACTTTTGCTCCTTTTTAGCCTCCTCCATTACATTATAGGGCTGGGATTTAGCTCAGTTGGTAGAGCGCCGCTCTGTAGTCTCTGAGGTCCCAAGTTTGATTCCCAGCACCACAAAATGGGAGAAGGACGTGGCAATCCACTCCCAAGGCAACCCCGAAAACAATCTGCCATTGAAAACCCTATTAGGGTCGCTATGAGTCAGTCACGACTCGACAGCACACAACAACAACAATTACATTACAGTGACTCCATTTGCTCATACTAAAAGCTTCTAAGCCTGCAGCCATAGCCCTGTGGAATGTGATCCCGTCAGATCTCGGAAGCTAAGCAGGGTCGGCCCTGGTTAGTACCTGGATGGGAGACCGCCTGGGAACACCAGGTGCTGTAGGCTTGGGAGAAGGACCTGGCAACCCCCTCCCAAAAATCAATCTGCCATTGAAAACCCTATGAACAGCAGAGAAGCACTGACAATAGTGTTTCCCTTGTTGTACAGAGGGTCGCTATGAGTCGGATACCGACTTGACAGCACCTAACAACAAAAACAACAAAAGCTTCTAGGACAGCAGTTCCCAATCATTTTGGTACCAGAGACCAGTTTCATGGAGGACAGTTTTTCCACAGAAAGAGTCAAGAGATCGGGAGCAGCTATAAATGCAGATGAAGTTTAGCTCCCTTGTCTGCCACTCACCTCCTGCTGTGTGGCCCAGTTCCTAACACTCCATAAACTGGTACTGGCTCACAGCCTCCTGATTGGAGACCTCTGCTCTAGAGCACCAATGACTCCTTCATTCCCTCATAGCCTACATTCAGTCCATCTCTCTCTTTAAAATGGATTTATGATCAGACACTTCTCACCATCTCCATTGCTCTCTTCCTGGTCTAGGCCACCATTATCTTTTATCTGGATAAAACCCTCGTAATCAGATCTCTGCTTCTGCCTTTTCCCTCTCATGGCCTTTTCTTTCACACAGGATCAAGAATGATTTCACAGTGTGTGTGAAACCTTGTCACTCCCTTCTCAAAATGTTACCTTGCTTTCCCATTTCATTCAGATGCAAAAGCCAAGCCTACAAAAACTCTGTATGATGTGGCCTCAGGTGCCTGTTCTACAGTTCCTCAACCCTCTTCATTCTGCTCCCATTATGGACACTTTCCTGCCCCAGGCCCTTTGCTCTTGCTCCCTTCTTGGCTGGAAAATGCTCATCAGTAAGGATTATGTTGGGCCGTGAAAGAGGGAAAACTCAAGCTTAAACAGATTAGAAGTTTATTTCTCTCAAAGAAACATCTAGAGATCATTGTGCCAAGTGTGGTAGGCTGTTCCATATTCTCAGAGACTCAGACTTCTACAACCTGGCAAGACATTCAATCTCCATGGTCCCTGTGATTCAACCAGCACAAATGAGCACAAGGCACAGGGAGAAAGGGTCAATGGAAAGACAGCTGCTGCCTTTCAAGGATGGTTCATTGAGGCTTCTGCTATACCCTTCCCCTGACGTTCCATTGTTCAGAAGTTAAGCACATACTCATACCTGCTTTCCAGAGAGCCAGGGAAATGTAATGTTTATTCTTGGGAGGCTGGTAAATGTAGTATTTATTCCAGAAACCTAGCTGCAATTCGGGAGTTTGGACGAAGATGAGCAGAAGGACATTAAGGAGAATATAAGCAGTGTCTATTCCAGCCTCCTGTAGAATGACAAAGATGCCCAGTGTGGTTGGGGCAGGGTGAAAATAGGGCAGAGTCTAATCAGATGGATTGGAAGGGTAGGTAGATGTAGAAGATTATTCCTAAAGATGGCACCAAACATCCTCTCTTTCTTTCACATTAATGTTCCTCCTCCAGTTTAAAGGTAGGTCTATCTTTTCTCCTCCTGACTCCATTCTGATTTTGTGACTAGCTTTGACCAATAAAATACACCAATAGATTGTGGTGGGTGTGAAATGCTGTGTGTTTTTGTCTAGTCTTTAAGTATCATAGCAGCTTCCTTTGTTGTGTTTTTGAGACTCAGCTCCCAGATAAAAAACATTGAAAATGACCTTTAAATACCGAGAGGCCACATGGATAGGGAATGGCCTAAGCAGCTATTCTGGTTGAGAAAGACACATAAGTAAGGCCATGCTGGACATTCCAGCTCCAGCTGGATTCCCAACCAAGTGCAATTTTACAACCAAATGCAGTTATTTAGGTGACCCCAGCCAATATCAAATGAAGCAGAAGAGCTGACCAGCTGAGTCCAGCCAAACCAGAGCGAGGTGAGAAATCATAAATTTTTGTTACTTCAAGTACTAAGTTTGGGGGTAATTTGTTATGCAACACTAGATAACTAAAACAGCAGAACCCAGATTAAGTGAAGGTTTATAGGCATAAGAAGTGATTCTAGCTTTTACTTTTAATGCAGAAGGAAGTATTACAGAATTTGAAGCAGATAAGTAACACAATCTGATGTATAAGTCCAAGAGAATCGCTCTGGTACTGTGTGTGAGAAAGGGTTGCAGGTGCTCAAAGTGAATGGGAATGCAGTATACCTGAAGCAGGTAGAGTAATCACAGTGAGGAGGGACTATGGGGACACCAGGGTGAGTATTACAGTAGCATTGAGTAGTAATTACATTCCAGAAATATTTAGGGGTTAAAGCCAATGCTGCTTACTTATTGATTACATCAGAGAGGTTAGAGAAAACTAATAACCAAAGATTATTCTTAGACTTTTGATGTGAGGTTGGGAAAATGGCAATGCTGTTAATAACTGAGAGGTGGAAGTGTAGACAAAATCCCCAAGAATTCCCTTTTCAGTAACTTAAGTTGGACATGTCTGTCATCTATCTAATGGACCCCATAAGAATTTGAACATCAATAGGATATCCAGAATAGGATATTTCTGGGTTTATAAACTAGTGAGCCTGATTACTAAGGATGGTTCTTGGTACTTCAAACAAACCCTGTGTTGCTTCACTTAGCCCCATTTTTATCACACAAATGCAAAATACTAGTGAACTTAAATATTAGACTTTCACATTGAGAAGTAAATTTAGAAAAGTGCATTGCCTTTGAGTCTCATGGCTTTCTTGGCACCTACTATGCATATCTAGTGGACATGGGATGATTAATTAGCAAGATTGTTCATGACCCATTTATGGGCTATTTCTTCCATCATAAGCCTTTTTAAATCTGGAAGACTGGCTACATGCCATTTTGACTAGAAATGCTACCATCATTTCTTTTTTTTTTGAATCATAAAACAAAACCAAATCCACAACCCAGTCACCTCTGGAGGTTTCACTGTTAGTAATATATAGCACATATTATAAAATCTGTGCATATTTCATTCCTTCTACCCTATTTGTTAAAATCTTCACAATGGGACATGAGGCTATAGCCCTTACTGATTTTGGCAACAAATATTGATCACTCAGCAGTAACTCACTGAGAATTGTTGTTGTTGTTGTTGTTGTTGTTGTTTCTTTCCAATAGCCTCCCTACCAGAAGAAAGGCAGTGAAAGAGAATATTATTAATTAATTAGTATAATATTTTTCCTGATTGAGTCATCCATTAAGCAAGCGTCCAGTTTGATCTTTTTGTGTGGTATTGAGGAATCTGCCACCATCTAGCAGAGATGTTAAGACACATACCCAAGGGTTGATGATGTAGCTCAGTGAGAGTGTACTTGCCTAGCATGCATGGGTTTGATTCCTAGACATCTGGAACATTCTGGAAGCTAGGAGTATCATTTCTTTATTTTTTTAATAGCAAAGTAAGTCTAATTTGCATGTCCTCCCCCAATGTCACTAACTCTTCAAGGTTGAGTGGCATCTCATTGTAGCCAACATACTTGATACCCTTTCTCATATTTTATTGTCTCCTCTCCCAGCTTTAGTGTTCCACTCTGGCCATTCCTGTGGCTTCCTGAAAGGATTTCTCTGGCTCCAGGGGCTTGCTTGATCCACAAGGGGCAAGCTATATGGGCCAGGTAGCTACTACCCTCAAGAGCAATTCTCACCCAATGAGAAAGAATGTTGGAGGTTAAAGACCCCTTGTCTTCACCCCTGGTAGGACCATTCTGAACTGTGTACTGCACTCTCCATTACATAGTACCCAGTGGGATGGAGCCCTTAGTTGTAACATAGTTATATCCTTATAGCTGACCTTCATTTTCCAACCCCTCCCTATATTTCCCTGAATTGCCTCCCAAGTATAATACTTGTACTGATTCTTATCTGAGAGTCACTTTTAGGAGAATACACATGGAGACATCTGGCATCATTTAATTGTCTTCTTCTCCATAAAAAAATCCTGGGGAGTAGGGGAGACATCTGTGCCTCAGTCCCACAGGTCACTGCTGCCTTTGTTCCTAGCCCAAGCCAGTATGGGCATTAGCTGTACACCCAAGGCAGCCTTCTCTTTTGGTAGCTCCCGTTTTTTATAAAAGCTTGTAAATTAGCAGGAACCAAAATGTCTTCCCATCTGAGATTTAGCCACTACCTGGGTCCTGGGTGCCAGAAGTACATGGCTTTATCCCATTTTTTCTCCAAAAGCTAGAGATCTGGGCTCTTGCCACTCTGTTCCTCAACCTTTGTTCTCTACTTTTCAGCCTTCTGCCTTCTTTCCTCCAGTTTAAGTATGCTAGACAAAGAGTCAGAAAACTCTCTGTAAAGGACAAGATAGTAAATATTTTAGACTTTACAGTCCACACAGTCTCTGGCACAACCATTTAATCCTACTGTTGTGACTCAAAATCAGCCTGAGGTCCTATGTACATGGATGAGTTCAAACATTACTTATTGATAATGAAATATAGATTTCTTATAATTCTTTTTTCTTTTTTTTTTTTTTTTTTTTTTTTTTTTTTTTTTTTTTTTTTTTTTTTTTTTTTTTTTTTTTTTTTTTTTTTTTTGGCAGTACTTTGGGTTGAACCTAGGGCCTTGCGTTTGCATGCCCTGCAAGTGCTGGACCACTGAGCTGCACCCTCAGCCCATTTCTTTTTTTACTTTTTGAGACAGGGTCTCACTAAGTTACACAGACTGCCTCTGGTCTTGAACTTGCTATCCTCCTGCCTCTGCCTCCCAAACTGCTGGGATTATAGGCGTGCACCACTGCGCCCGGCACAGATTTCCTATAATTCTTTATGAGTGGAAAAATGATTCTTTTAGTTTTTTCCTAATCACATAGAAATGTAAAAACCAGTCTTAGATCATGGGACATACAAAAGTAGGCAACAGACTGGATTCGGCCAGGGGCCCATAGTCTGCTGGTCCCTCAACTAGACTTTCAAATGCAAAGCCATGTTTAGATTATGTTACCCTGCTGGGCTCCTTTATTTTTGGCATTACTTAAAGCAAGCCCAATTAATATTGGTAATGCATGGCATTTATCAAGTTCTGATGTATTATCAACAAATAAATCCTCCCAGGTAGAGATAATATCCCTTTGTACTTTCTTCATATGGTGGTATGCATAAATTAATTTATAACACCAAAAGCAAGGAGCTTATCACTTGTTTTTCATTGTGCCAAGTGCTGTATTGTAGGACTCACTCAATCATTTCCTCATGTGAAGAAGAAATGATAAAACCTATACTAATAGGTTGCCATGACAATTCAATGACATTGTGTCTTTAGTAATGCTCTTTGTTAATTGTAATTATAAAACATCAGGTGGCACTGTGATCATGGTTTTAAGTATCAGATAGGATGATCTCTGTCACAATGTAGTGGTGCTGCACAAAATAGAAATTTGGAGACTGAAGAATGAATGGGCTCTACTCTTTAATTAACCACTGTGTTGCTGTGTGACCTTGGATTCCACATCTGTAGAACAGTGATGATGTTCTTGACTTGTCTGTAACATGGAGATTAAATGAGAGAGGTTATTAAATGCTATAAACATGACAAAATAATAAGTCAGATTTAACTTTAACTTCTGATATCTGTGCTGGTGTGTGTCTGTGTGTGTGCATGCACATGTGCACACAGGTGCACCTGCGCTCTTAAGCAAAAACTCAATCTGACCCCCAACACTCCTGTCCCATGAACATAGACTCTATACCATCCCTTACTGTTGAGTGTACCCAGGACTGTGAAATGATCATTTCTACTTTCTTGGTTAGGCAATATTATCTGATAAAGCTGAAGGAATTTTACAGAAATAAAGTCCCAAACCAGTTAACTTTGAGTTATCAAAAGAGAACTTATCTTGGGCAGACCTAATTTAATCTAATGAGTCCTCAAAAGGGATTGGATTCTTCTTACAGGAAGTGATATAACAGAGATTTTGGTGCTGGCCTTGAGACAGCAAGCTGCCAGAACTTATAAAGCACATAGGACCATGTAACAAGGAACTGCAGGCAGTTTAGGAACTAAGAGCTATCCCTAATCAACGGCCGGCAAGGGAGTGGGGACCTGAGTCCTACCACTGCAAGGAACTGAATTCTGCAGATAAGTGTTTGGATTTGAATAAGAGACTGAGCCTCAGAGGAGAACACAGACCTGATGGTACTTCAGTTCAGCCTGGGGAGATTCTGAGCAGAGAATCCAGCAATGCTGTGGCCATACTTCTGACCTACAAAACTGAGAGTTAATAAATGCATTTGTGAAAAGTCTGTGGTCATTTGTTGTACAACAGTGGAAGGAAAATAGAGTATGGACATACTGTATAAATGAGGTGATGTTAGTATATAAAAGTAAGGATAAAAGGTAAAATGGTTAGAACTAGCTGAACCAGTGGCATATGTCTGTAATCCCCACAACCTGGGAGATGGAGGCAGGAGGATCTCAGGTTTGAGGCCAGAGGCAGGTTATGTAATTCAGCAAGACATTGTCTCAATATAAAAAGTAAAAAAGGGGCTAGGGGTGCAATTCAGTGGTAGCGCACCTGCAAAGTTTGTGTGACGCCTTGATTTCAGCCCCCAAGTGCCATAAACACAAAACAAGTTTAGAACTAATTGCTGATAAATGTGGTCTGCGTACCATTCTGAGAAGGGTAGAATTAAGGATGGATGGTGAGATGGACACTTCCTGGATGGTGAGATGGACACTTCCTGGAGAGTCCTGAGGTCTACATTGTCTCATGGAAAGAAGAAGAGAAGTAGAGCATGGAAAGTTTGTGTCTCTGTATAATGAGGTCACGGAGACCAAGAAAGGAGAGTGATTTAAGAATGAGGCATTGGCTGACTGGGTCAAACACTGCTTCAAGATTTAGATGAACATATAGAAGAGACCTCTGGATATGACTGGTTGCAGATCATCCACTGCTTGGGTAGTACCCAGGAGGGATCGTAGGAGTTTGCAATTGGCCTCCACATCTACAGTCCACTGACATTTGGCAAGAATGTCAAGACAATTCAATGGGGGAAAATAATGTTTTCAACACTGGTAGAGTGACAAATAGTTATATCCAATACAGAAGACTAAATGTAACAGCTAAAACTAAAAAACTGTTAGAAGAGTACAGGCATAAATTTTAGTGAACTTGGACTAAACAAAGATCCCTGAGGTATGATACCAGAAGCACAGACTACAAAACAAAACAAAAATTTAATTGGGCTTCATCATAATTAAAAGCTTTTGTGCTTCAAAAGGCAGATTATCAAGAAAGAGAAAAGGCAGCCCACAGAATGGGAAACTTTTTGGCAAATCATATATCTGTAAAAAGATTAATACCTAAAATGTATAAAGAACTCCTACAACACAATACTAGCAAAATAACCCAATTTAAACAAAAGGTTAAATGTTGCTGGGCACTGTGGCACATCCCTATAATCCCAGGGACTCGGGAGGTAGAAACAGGAGGATCTTAGGTTTGAGGCCAGAGGCAGCCTGTGCAATTTAGCCAGACCCTGTCTCAGAATAAAAAAGGGATTGGAGGTGTGGTTAAGTGTGCTAGAGCGCTTGCCTAGCATGCATGAGGTCCTGGATGCAACTCCCCAGTACCACTAATAAATAAACAAATAAAAAGGTCAAGGTTCTGAATAAACATTTCTCAAAAAATTACACACACACACACACACACACACACACACACACACCTACAAATGACCAATAAGAACATTAAAACATGCTTAATACGATTAATCATCGGGTAACACCAGTCAAAACCATAATGAGATACTGATAAACACATACCCTAGGATGACTATTATAAAAAAGACATATATTAATAAGTGTTGGCAAAAATGTAAAGAAATTAGAATCTCACACACTGCTGCTGTGAATATAAAATGATGCAGGTACCTTTGGAAATACCCTATCAGTTTCTCCAGGTCTGAAACAGAGTCATCAAATGATTCAGAAATTTACTCCTAGTTATATCTCAAGAGAAATGAAAATATATGTTCACCAAGAAACTTGTACATGAGGGTTCATAGCAGCACTGTTCATTAGAATACAACTCAAATGTCTGTTAAATGATAAATCAATAAATAAAGCATGGTGGCTTCCTTTAACTGCTATGTGTCTGTTTGTTGTGCCGCACAGGCTTGCATATTGAGGTGATGCTGAAAGCTATGCCACTGGTATTTCAGATACCAGCAGGGCCTCCCATGGTGAACAGGTTTCAGCTGAGCTTCCAGACTAAGATAGACTAGGGAAAATAATCCAGCAGCCCACTCCAGAAACAATTAGACATTGAAAACCCTATGAATAGCAGAGAAGCACTGTCATATACAGTGCTGGAAAATGAGCCCCACAAACTGGAAGACATTCAAGAAACGACTGAGGAAGTGTTACCTACTCAAAGTCGGGTCAATCTTAATGATGGGAATGGAGTAAAGCCCCTGGGACCTTCTTTTGTTGATGTGGCATGACTCAAAATGAGAAGAAACTTAGTGTCTGCAACAATGGACTCGAAACATAAAAAGATCTTGTGCAAGGCAGTGTACGGTTGTGTTTCATTGTGTTGTGCATAGGGTCAGTATGAGTCAGATCTGACTGGACAGCACCTAACATCTTCTTTTAAAACCTAGGGTATTGAAAAAGGTGGCAACTCATCTATCCAAAAATGTCTAATAAATATTAAACATCTTATTGAAATAAACTTTGTCAACCAATCTTTAATGTCCTATCACCCAAGACATTCTTTTAAAAATATTTAATTTGTGTCCTCATACAAAAATAATGAAGTACAATGCTTTAAAATTCCTTAAAGGGCTCCTTTAAATTATGTATTGCTGTGAAGAGGAGCTCTCAGAAACAAACAGATTGTAAATACAGCCATGGATGATCTTTAAAACACCATTGCTTGAACATTTCAAATATGCTGGGAATTGTATGCTCTTTGCACTCAAAAGCTCATTTGAGCCTCACAGTAGCCCTATGATGTAGGAAGCATTCATTATGCCTGTTCTACAGATGGAAAGCTCAGATTCAATGAGGTTTAAGTAGCATGTCCAACATCCAAAGCTAGGAAATAGCAGAGTTAGGATTAAAGCTCTGGTCAATGTGCCCCTAAATCAGACTGTTCTTTGTCACGCTGATCTCTGCAAGTAGAAGAGTCCACCTAGTTTATCGGACAGTTTTCCCCATCTCCACACTGCGCTGCTATTACTGTTACTGAAGAATCCCCTTGGGTCTATTTATATCCAATTGATTTACCTGCCAGTTTCTCTTTAGTCTGACAGCTGCCATCTTTTCTAAGTGTATCTTTCTGCTATTTTCCCCAGGTGTGCTATTTCTTGTCCCCTGTCAGTCTCCCTTAGTTTCTCTTGTGTTAGTTCAAATCACTTTCCATGGCTAACTTGGAGGCTGGCATGGGAAAAGTGGAATAGAGGAATGGAGAGAACATATTCTGCACCAAACACTGTCTCCCTCCCTCAGCCCAGGATTTCTCCTTCTTTCTAAAAGAGGCATAGAGTATACTCTCCATAAAAGAACAAAGCTTGCTGATTGAATTTTGTGCCCCAAACTCTTCTGTAATTATTCTTCTTAGTTAGTCCCATTTAGCAATAGGCTTCTGAGGCAAACTTTATTATTTTGGCATAATTACTACTGATGTTCTGAATGTGTGTATTTCTGTATACTAAATTATATTTTGATTTTTTCTTAATTTATATTATTTCATAAGCATATATCTATTTTCTTATATATCATTACAATATGATTTAGTTGATATATATATATATATATATATATATATATATATGCAACAACGTGTTGAGTGTATTCTTAATTGATGTTTATCTATGGAAATAGCCATGAAACCTTCACTTAGCTCAATATATAGACTAGTAGTTCTCAAAATCTTTAGTCTTGGGACTGCGTCACACTCTTTCTTTCTTTCTTCCTTATTTTCTTTCTTACTTATGACCAAATACGCTCTTTTTTATGTGAAATTGCATGGACAGCATGGACATAAGATAAACAGATGTTTAGCTAAATATATTTGCAAGCCTTGGAAAATATTTTTACTTGCTGAATGAATTTTATTTCAGTGTATATTATTTAGAATTATTTAACATTTCTCCTATCAATATCTAATATATGTCTCTGCATTTTTCTTTTTAAAATGTTGATTTAAAATCAGCATAACTTCTCAATATCATATATTTCCATTGCTAGACTACTAAATAAATAACCTTGTGTCTTGTACTTTATGCAATTAGACAGCATGATGTGGTAAATTAATTTCCTACTTATCTGAAAGTCTTTCATTCCTCTGGCAACTTTAGTTTAAGATCCATGACTTAAAACAGACAAACAAGTCCAAAAGCAACTAATGAATATTAGCAGCCAAGTTTATGACAGGCACTTTGATTGACCGAGGAGACCAAAGAAAGGAGAGAGGCAGTTTTTAAAAAAGGAAAAATAAAAACATATGGGACGTAAGGGAGTCAAAGCAGGAGGTATTTGTCAAATGATAGAAGTTAGTTTTAGAAAGCATCAGGAGTCTGGACTCAGTGGTGTACTCCTGTATTCCGAAGCCACTCAGGAGGCAAAGGCAGGAGGACTGCAAGTTTGAGGCCAGAGGCAGCCTACATAATTTAACAAGACCCTATCTCAAGATGAAAAATTAAGAAGGGGCTGGAGGTTCAGCTCAGTGGTAGAGTACTTGTAAAGATATATGCAAGATCCTGGGTTCAGTACAGCCAAATAAATAAGTAAATAAATAAATAAAGCAAGCAAGCAAGTAAGCAAGCAAACAAACAAATATCAGCAGGCCAGCCTAGAGAAAGATCCTTAAAATATTGTAAAACAGACCTGAGTTCAGTGAGGTGCAAAAGACATTGATCATGAGCTTATTGGGCCAGCATTCCTCAATGGTCAATGGAAAAGAAAATCACGTCCTATCCATATTGGGGGGCTGGGATTTAGCTCAGTTGGTAGAGCTCTGCGTTGCAGTCTCTGAGGTCCCGAGTTCAATTCCCAGCACCGCAAAAATGGGAGAAGGACCTGGCAATCCACTCCCAAGGCAATCCCGAAACAGTCTGCCATCGAAAACCCTATGAGGGTCGCTATGAGTTGGATTTCGACTCGACGGCACCTAACAACAACAACAACAACATCCATATTGGGGATTCCAGTGTCTTTTAAAATGCAATCCCTGGGGCTCTGAGATTGAGACTGTTTTGTCATCTTCTCATGCAGGGCTTACTGGTTTCACTAGGTTGGTTACTGGTGCATAACCAACCAGTCTAAAGCTCAGAGGCTCAAAATAACATCCCTTTCCGATTTCCCATGAGTTTCTGGATTGGTTGGGTGCTTCCACTGCCCTGGGAAAGAGTGGGCTGTCTAAGCTGGATGCTCCTGCGTCAGTTTTCTGCTGGTGGGCTAGATGAGATGGCAGCTCTCCACAGTTCCCTCACATCTGCCAGCAGTCCAGTCTTCACTTGTTCTCAAGGTAGTGCCAGAGATCCAAGGCAAGGAACCAGAAGGTGCCTCTACTTGTGTGATATGTGCACTATCTCATTGGCCAAAGCAAATTCTGTGGTCAAGCTCCATCAGTGCAGGAAGGCAATACCAAGGCAAGAGGAAGACATGAAAATGTGGGACCAGTAATGCAACCCACCTACCATATGGGCACCTAATACTGCAATTTTATACTTAAAATAGTGTATTACTAGTTCAAAATAAGTTGAAACTGTAGAGAACAAGAGTGAGCTCTTAATAAATATTTGATCGATAAATAACTAGAGTTCAATGCTGAAGACATGTCTAATATCACCATTTACATATGTCTGGTTAAGGTGGTAGATGTGGACTCATAATACAATATTGTAGCTTGTAGAGTTCAATATGATATGTTATGAAACCACACCATAGCAGAAATACTAAGTTTTTTCCTAAGAAAAAGCAAAAGATTGAAGTGCGAAACATTACGTGTGAATTTTGAGAACATTAAATACATGCATTGCTTTAAAAGGGTAAACAGTAAGCATTTTGATGAATCAGTATACCATTTTCTCATTCACAATATATGAAATCAAAGTTCAGAAGTGATTAGTAGTCAAATTATCCCCCCTCTCACTATGTTTTTGGTATATTCTAATTCACTCAAAGCTTTTTGGGCCATGGTGACTAGGTTGTTGTCGATGTTAGGTGCTGTCAATGTGGGTCTGACTCATAGCGACCCTATGTACAATAGGACAAAACACTGTCCAACTCTGTGCCATGACAGGTGCTATGTCAGTGCTTCTCTATTGTTTATAGAGTTTTCAATGGCTGGTTGTTTTCGGGAATAGGCTGCCAGGTTCTTCTCCCATTTTTGGAATGCTAGGGAGTGAACCTCAGAGTGCACAGAGGAGCATTCTACCAACTGAGCATGAGTCTCCTTTGGAAAAGTTTTTACAAATTTTATCATATCATGTTGGCAACTTAAAAGTTCCTAGGATGAAGGAGCTCAGGGATAGTCCCTCATCTTGAATTTCTAAGAAAGTCACTCAAAGAGAGGAGAGGAGTAGCAGGGCCTTGTATCATTTATCAAGGGAGGTGTAGACACCTATTTTTTTCTTTTAGTGTAAAAACTACAATGCTGCTATTTTAAACCCTCTCTTTATTCCCTTTACTCCTGTAATTTTTTCATTATTCTAATCTATGGAGCAGAACACATTTTGTAAAATAATATTAAAGATGATTCATAAATATGCATCTCAGAGGTAACACCTCAGATTTATTATGATATCAAAGATGCAATTATTAAAGTATGTACTTGAGATTCTGTCGAATGCCAAGCATCAAAGAAAAGTTGAAGAAAGTGTGGTCCTCTGCTAGATTTACAGAAGTGATTGGAAGAAGTTATTTAGAGTTTGAAGTGAAGCACCCCCATAACTACCTCAACCACAAAATCATCTGGGTATTTCCTATTCACTCTCCCAAACTGCTCATAATGTTAATACAGGTACCTGTTCAGTGTCTGCTGTCCTTTGCGATAGCTAGACTGTCTTAAAAGGATGCTAACAGAATTGAGGAAAATAGTATTTCTTCGGGTTGAAAAGATACAAGGCAATAAGCTTATTTTAGATTTTTATTTGGGGTTTCAAAGATATTTTCTGCTCAAGAGGACATGAAATCACAAATCCTAAATTTTACCTTATAGAAAATGACTAAAGCAGTCAACTGACGGTTACTGACTACTGGTTCTTTGAAAAGTAAATGAACAAAGTCTGAAAAGAAATTAATCCGGAATGGAGGAAAAGCCTTAAGCTTATATACTATACTTTTAAAAGTATAAGTATAAATAGATACATAAAGAAGGGTAGATTATTTCATGCTTGGGAGAGAAAGGGAAATTTATAGTGGCAGCATTTTTGGAGATTGGTTCTTAAGGATTGATAGAATATCTTTATGTAATGTGGTTAGAAATGATGTATGTTATGTGTTTATGAACAGATAATAGTAATATGTCCAGATTGACTAGGTGAATAGGCAGGTTGGGGCTAGAAACTGAATGCAGTAATTTTAACAATGTTCTTTCAATAGTGGATAGGAATTCTATATTTACAGGCAGAATGGCAATATGATTAGAGCTGTCATTTGGGGAATTTAATCTGTGTATAGAAGGGATTTGAAGAGAAAGGGAACTAAATAGGAGAGTTAACACTTACTTAGCTACATGCACTAACAGGAACATAATCAGTGACCTCAGGTCACATGGGACTCAGGATTAATTTCTAGAATATACAAGGAACTTAAGAAACCAAATACCAAGACAACAAATAACCCAATACATAATGGAACTGAACAGACAGTTCTCCAACAAGTACGAATAGCCAAGAAACACATGAAAAAATGTTCAATATCCCTAGCCATTAGGGGAATGCAAATAAAAACAACACTGAGATTCCACCTCGCTCCAGTAAGAATGGCCAAGATTAACAAAGAAAATAATAACAAATGCTGGCACACATGCAGAGGAAAAGGAAACCTCTTACTGCTGGTGAGACTGTAAATTAGTTCAGCCACTTTGGAAATCAATATGGAGGTACCTTAGAAAACTAAGAATAGAACTGCCATGTGACCCAGCTATACTACTCCTGGGAATATACCCAAAGGAAGATAAGTCATCTTACCACAGGGACGCCTGCACCTCCATATTTAATGCAGCATGTTTAACAATTGCAAAGATATGGAATAGATCAAGATGTCCATCAACAGAGGAGTAGTTTGAAAAACTGTGTTATATATACACAATGGAATGTTACTCAGCAATAAAGAATGAAACTTTGTTATTTGCAGCAAAATGGATGGAACTAGAGAACATCATTTTAAGTGAACAAAAGCAGTCCCCAAAAGAAAAATACCATATATTCTCACTTATATGTGGGAGCTGAATCTAACTTAAAGGAAGAAAAAAAACTATACAAATGTAAGCTTATAAAAATGAACAATAATACTTATCTATGAAAGGAAAATATAAGCAGAGTAAAAAGAAGGGGGGAAGGGATTAGCAGGTAGGAGCAGAGGTTATGGAAGGGGAAATAATATAGAAGCATAAAAGGGGACAGGAAAATTTTAAAATATATGATGCAACTATATGAATACATGGGAAAATTAGGGGAAAGGAAAAAATCAATGAGAATATAATCCATGATTATATAAGATTTTTGATTACATACTAATTAAAATTCCTACTTTTTTCTCTTTTCTTTCATTCTCTTTATTTTTTTAAATGGTTCTGTAAAATATGTAAGTTGATGACATGTAAGTGACAGTGATATCACAATAGCATAATGGATATGGTAAAAGACTTACTACTCTGTACCCCACCAGCATGTATTAATAAAAAATACTGAAAATGGAAATAAGTTATAATGTTCACCAGTATGGAAATGGTTAAATAAAAATAATATTTCATTCCACAAGAAGGATTTAGAGGTATTTCTATTCATTGCAATTGGCTTTATGTTTTAGTATAAACCTTTCTTAAAATATTGTCTGTTTCGGTTTTAAAGTATATATTTATTAACATTTTATAGATTAAATAAAAACTCCTATTACAATTTATTAAATTGACAGTAATTTGAAAAAATCTTTGGCACTTAAAATGAAAGTTACTTCTTGAATTTATTTATTTATTTATTTATTTTTGTGTTACCTAGGAGTTGAACCCAGGGCCTTGTGCATACTTTGCAAGTGTACTACCACTGAGCTGTAACCCCAATCCCTTTTTTATTTTTTATTTTGAGACAGGGTCTCAGTAATTTACAAAGGCTGCCTCTGCCCTTGAACCTGTGATCCTCCTACCTGCTGGGATTATAGGATGCAC
Source organism: Pedetes capensis (assembly GCA_007922755.1). Classification (NCBI taxonomy): domain Eukaryota; kingdom Metazoa; phylum Chordata; class Mammalia; order Rodentia; family Pedetidae; genus Pedetes; species Pedetes capensis. Next base: position 35,371 of record VMDO01009617.1, on the reverse strand, counting down.
CACCCCACCTGGCCACTTGATATTTCTAACTGAAACTTTATTCAATTATGGAACAAAATAGAAGAAAAAATATAAAAGATTAAGTTTCAAAGTTAGTATCCCAATATCTGCACAGCAGTTTGGAACACTTTAAGCAGACTGAATTTTTGCACTTAATACATGAATAAGATATTTTGCTATCAAGTTTTAATGGGCAAATGGAACATAATTTTCTTTTTACTAGCTCTGTTTGATTTTCTTGAGGCGGATTGGACATTTTAGGTTCTAAAATACTGTTTTTAAAAAATGGTACTTGGGGGTTGAACCCAGGGCTTCACACATACTTTTCAGGTGCTGTACAAGTGGGCTTCATTCTCAGCCCATTTTATATTTTTATTTTTTATTTTGAGAAGAGATCTCCGTAAGTTACACAGACTGCCTCTGGCCTTGAACTCACAATTCTCCCACCTCGCCTCTCCAGTCACTAGGATTAGAGGTGTGCATCACCATGCCTAGCTGCTAAAATACCCTTAACCAAAGTTCATATTTGGATAAGAATTCTTTCATTATATACTTGTTATTTTAATTCAGGAAAAATTAGTTCTCATCCTAATAGCTTGACAAAGTCCAATCATGATAATTATTTTCTATCTAAACTTTCACATCTAATAGAAGAGTTTACTACCACCATATACATCCTTCTAAAAATTGACCATTGGTCATCTATAGGTTCTGTGACCAACAGAGTAATTTTTACACTTTTGATCTAGCACATCTGCTCCAATATTTTTATATTAAGCTATCATTTCAGGTTTACTGATTTCTTTATAGTATTGGAATGCTGGTGCATAGACTATACTACCATGACAGCTTTTGATTTTTTTTTTTCCTATTTGGTGACATGTGAAAACAATGTCATTATATGCTGATACAAATATAATGAAGAATTTATAGGTTGAATTCTTGCTGGCAAATACTCAGGAGGTATTTCTTGTTGTGTTGCATAGTACCTAGATAAGTTAGCTTTCACTTTTATAACACATTCACTGGTTTAACTGAGCTAAGCCAGTTGTCTCCACTATGACTGTGGTTCCAATTACAAGTTGTTTTAGCTAAATAAAGCACTGACTGAGTAGCTCTGCTGAGCCTCAGAGGATATTGGTCTGATCCTTTGCCATCGACAGAGTCTTTTCTACAATAGAAGTGCATATTGAAACAAGAGCCAGTTTTTTGCATCTACTAAAATCAGAAGCATGCAGCTGTAGCACTGTGGCATCTATCCGATCCCATCAGATCTGGGAAGGTAAGCAGGGTCGAGCCTGGTTAGTACTTCGATGGGAGAACACCTGGGAACACCAGGTACTGTAGGCTTGGGAGAAGGACCTAGCAACCCACTCCCAAAAATCAATGCTCCATGGAAAACCCAATGAATAGCACAGAAGCACTGACAATAGTGGTTTGCCTGTTGTATGTAGGGTTACAGTGATTTGAACACCGACGACAATACCGAACAACAACAAAATCAGAATTTTTTATACTGCATTTGTGGGATTTCTAAAGCATAAATATTCTGAAATGACAGTGACTGTGAAAACCTATGAGCATTTTGTCAACTGTGACATATTCTTCTAATGTGGAGTTGCTCTGAAAAATTTCCACAAATTTTCAAATCACCAAGTTATGGGTGCTGCTGCATCATTTAGACATCTTTATTGCTTGGTCTCAGAATTAGCCAAAACTATGTAAGTAAATTCAACATTCTTTTCAGCAACATAATGGAGTGAAAAAGATCTCTTCCCATTCCATCTGTAGTAAATGTTGTGGGTAAGTCTTCATTTACCAGTTTAAAAGCATCACTGTATATAGGTTAGGTGCCGTCGAGTCGGTATCCGACTCATAGTGACCCTCATAGGGTTTTCAATGGCTGAGTGCTCGGGATTGCCTTGGGAGTGGATTGCCAGGCCCTTCTCCCATTTTTTGCGGTGCTGGGAATTGAACTTGGGGCCTCAGAGACTGCAACGCAGCGCTCTACCCACTGAGCTAAATCCCAGCCCCACTGTATATAAGCAGCCCTATAAAAGCTTGTATCTGCAGCCATAACACTGTGGCATCTGATCCAGTCAGATATTGGAAGCTAAGCAGGCTTGGACCTGGTTAGTATTTGGACGGAAGGCCGCTTGGGAATAGCAGGTGCTGTAGGCTTGGGAGAACTCTTAACCATCCAAAAGGAAGAACTAGAACTTCTTTTTGTTGTTGTTAGGTGCCACTGAGTCATTTCCGACTCATAGCAACCCTCATGGGATTTACAATGGCTGATTGTTTTGGGATTGCCTTGGAAAGGGATTGCCACATCTTCCCATGAATTAGAGTTTAGGGGTGGAAAAAGGAAAGGTAAATTTACAGGTTTCAGAATTGTGTGCAGAGAGGTGGAAACTGAAGACATGTAATTGAATGAAACAGCTAAGGGAAACATACAGAAAAAAAATGTGAATAGAGGATGAAATAGAGATTTCTTTGTCTTTTTGAATTTCTTTCTAGGAATCTCACTGTTAAATCTGAAACCCAGTTTCAGAACTGTTCCTTAGTATAAGTTTCCTGATGAAAAGATTCTCTTGTGTCCTATCTTTGAAATTTGTCCCCTTCTTTACAGATTGGGGTTTGAAGAGTTCATATATTTTTGAAATACCATATATTCATAGCCTACAGCCATTCCACCTGGGAGTCCAATCTTGTCAGATCTCAGAAGCTAAGCAAGGTTGGCAGGGTTAGTCCTTGAATGAAAGACCACCTGGGGATACTGGATGCTGTAGGATAGGGAGAAGGACCCAGAAACCCTCTCCCCAAATAATTAGGAAAAGAGGTGGAAGGCATCTCAAACAGGGAAGGAAATCTCCTTTCCAAGTACTAACCAGGCCTGATCCTCCTTAGCTTCCGAGATCAGAGGAGATTGGGCATGTTCAGGGTGGTATGGCCATAGACCAGGGAAAGAACTCTAAACATGGATTTAACACTAAAGTAATTCAACGTATCCCTGAAATAAAGGTTTTCTTTCTTTTTTTTCCCTAATGCTGGAAGAGACTGAGTTATTTTTTTAATGCATTATAAGTAAGAACGCGGAGAAGGACCTGGCAATCCACTCTCAAGGCAATCCCGAAACAGTCAGCCATTGAAAACCCTATGAGGGTCGCTATGAGTCAGATACCAACTCGACAGCACCTAACAACAACAACAAGTAAGAATGAAGGGTTTGGGTGCAGTAAACACTTATAATGGTTAAGTAAAATACATTTTTGTTTGGATTTGAACTGTGCATTTTAATCCTAATACACCAGATCCTTTAGGGATAAATTGTCTCAAATACAGAAACTGATCTGGGTTAAAGAAAAAACTGGCTTAAGATATAAGATTGTAAAATCTTATATAAAATGTTGTTGTTGTTGTTGTTGTTAGGTGCCCTTGAGTAGGTATCTGACTCATGGCAACCCTTATGTACAACAGACAAAACACTATTGTCAGTGCTTCTCTGCTATTCATAGGGTTTTCAATGGCTGATTGTTTGTGGGGAGTGGGTTACCGGGGCCTTTTTCCAAGCCCACAGCACCTAGTGTTCCCATGAGGTCTCTCATCCAAGTACTAACTAGGTCCTTAGCTTCCAGAGATCTGATGGGATTGGATGCCACAGTGGTATGGCTGCAGGCAATTATGGTGATATAGGAGGATGAAAAACCAGAGACGAAAGGATCAGAAAAATGGGAAAACTAGTGGGACTTCTCAAAAGGAGGGATAAACGGCATGGGATAGATTTAGTCAGAGGTTATAGGATGGACAGCTTGCCTGACAACTCTTGGAAGACATCACTAGATTCGAGGAAGAGAGCTATTTGGAATCATTGAAAACTGGGAATGTAAATGTGGTGACATTTTATTAACCAAAATTTTTTTATGGGATGTTCATGCTGAAAATATGCAATCCGACTCCATTACTTTATAGATGATAAAATGGGGAACTAGAGACATTTTGAAGAAGCAGATTCAAATCATAAATATGAGAAAATAGGGAAAAAAGGCCATTACTTTTAGACATTAAGTAGCACCTGTATGCTTTGTGTCATTTGGGGGAAAGCACATTGAAAGCATGAAATAAGCCCCTTTTGAAAATAATGAGGAGATCATTTATGAAAAAGGCAAAAAATTTACTAGAAAGCGATTTGGGAATACATACTCTGACAAATGTTATATGTATTTTCATTTTTTTATTAGAGAAGTTGGAAGTTGAATTTCAGTATCATAATATTCTCTGCTTTATTCAGAGGAACACACAGGATCGATTTTTACAAGCATGTACAACAATTCAGTCAGCATTTTGTGTCCTAAAATCAGTAATCTGATTAGTTCTAGGCTACCAGGTCTCCATGCGCTCCTCCCAGTTTTGCAGCATGGCTCAGTTCCCAGTGTCCTACTTCATGCACCATCTGCAACACAACTACAGCAGGCTGAAAGACCATGCAGATTAACACTGTAGCAAATTGTTTGGATATATAACAGACATAAAAAGGTTATTTCCTGATATGAAATTCTGAAAATCTGCATAAATATTTTTGTGTAAAATTAAATTAGTTATGTATTTTTTTCCAAACTAGAACTTGAAGTATCAAGAATGCCCACATAATTCATATACACATATATATAGACTTTTTCATTATGCTAAAAGTCTTGACGGTCAAATTATATTCTGTGCCATACATTTATTTAACCGGTATTTACTTGGCATTAGGTTAACTGTGTCTGAACGGATTAGTCTTAATTGGTGCTTGTGTATCATGCAAAACATAGTTCTAGTATTCCTGGTTGCTAATCTTGTCATGTGGCAATACTTAGGTGATTCTGCTCTATTACAGTGTGAGTTAAGGAGTATAAATACTTTGTACATGGTCACATTTACAAACATTTGCCAATAACTACTTCACAATCTTTACGGTGTAAAAGTGAGTGGAATCTGCAGAAGGAATTCCTAGAAAGCAGTGTCAGATGTGAACTGTCATATGTGAACTAACAGAGTTCCCCTTTGAGCACTGGTGAGTTTTGGCACAGGTACACTTTTCTGTTATATTTCTCTATTGTTCTGATAATTTCCACAATTTTACAGGAAATTGCTTCTTATGGCAGGGTAAAGACATGGCACTTACTGATGAGGTAACTGAGATGTAAAAAAATTCTGCAAAATTATTTGCCTAGCAGACCATGACTTCTGCTAAAGAATTTGTAGACAGAGTTTTTGTTTTTCTTCTAGTGCATGCACTTGCTATTAAATTGCTAATGCACTATTTTTGCTGCAGCTCAAACATGTTCTAATGCATCACAAAGCAGAGTTGTCAACACCAAGCTCATTTACTTGTGATGGTATCTTATAGTAAACATGTTTAAGTTGTATTATTAAGGGTTAAACTCTGCCTGACTGGAATAGGAGAGTTTTGTGGAGTAATAGCTACTTTTGCTTGGCCAAGGAAACTCAATACTTAGATTGTTAAATAGAAGTATGTAGGTCATCCCAAGTCTCTGTGGTTTTAGGTAACATTTTGTTTACACATCAAGGAAACACAAAAGAAAACAGCTTTTGGCCATGGAGTCTGTGTTGAGAAGCGTGGAGTGATCTTTTGATGTTTTGTGGTTCTGCTGCTTCAGTTTGAGTTTTGGAGTTTCACACTACTGTTGCTGGTCTGCGGTCCATCTCGGCTTCCAATTTCACCATCTGCTGCATCTCCTTCGCCTATAACATCAGAAACATGACCTTACATGTTGAAATCCTCTCCTGAAGGCATTTAACAACCCTGCCTTCTCTTGTTCTCTAAATCTGATGATTCCTACTCACTATATCCTTGCTTCTCAATGTGGCTCATGGGCCAGCAGCATGACCATGGCCTGGGACCTTCTAAGAAATGCAGACCCAAGAATGACTGAATCTGAATCTGCATTTCAATAAGACCCCTAGGAATTTTTTATGTTTGAGAAATATTGGTCTATGTAGTTCCAGGAAAACCACTTGAAAAGAAGACGAACCAGTTGTGGGATATTTAGATTATGTCTCATCACTGTTTGATTTAACTTTTACAGTTTGACATATTGCTTTCACAATGTGTAGATAATTTTAGTACTTTTAGAATAAGTGTTGTTTATGTATAATTTCCTCACCAAGTAGTCTAAAATTTAATTAAAAGTAATTCCCTGGGAATTTAATTGATGTTCTCTAATCAGGTAGGAGCATACTACATTGGTTTGGCTGGGGTGTCTTATAAATACGTTATAGGAATACATAGGACTTCATAATCTTATGGTCCAAACTCCATCCCTGGGAACCCTTCCTTCCCTGGGGTAATCCATTTTTTTAGAGACTTCCAGGAAGTGTTGTTGTTGTTAGTTGTCATCTAGTCATATCCAATTCAGAGTTGACCCTCATGGGTTTTCAATGGCTGATTGCTTCGGGAGTGCCTTGGGAATGGACTGCCACGTCCTTCTCCCATTTTTGCAGTGCTGGGAATCGAACCAGGGACCTCAGCAATTGCAGAGCAGCACTCTATCAACTGAGCTAAATCCCAGCCCTCCAGGAAGTAAGCCATGGTGAATTCAATCTCTTGAATTAAGACTGTCACTAAGACGACTAGCTGATTTGAAAAGTGGAAAGAAGTCAGATGGAGGCAGGGTCTGGTGACAAATAACTGCTAGGCAACAGAGGGACACTTAATTAGTTCATTTAAATTTTTACTTCCCAACTGCTACCCTACTTTCTTTTGCCCTGCTCACAGACCATCCAGTTGTTTTCTTCTTATTATTTTTATATCATGGCTTTCAATTTCATCTTGGTGAGGATGGATATAATAACACCAAAGAATTATATCTACCTGCATAAACTTGAGATGAATGGTTCCCTTTATCCAGATAAATTTTTATGCCTTACATATATCAATACTTAATAGAAAAATGAAGAAATGGAGAAAAATATACAAACATAAAATTATGACACAAACAGTATTCGTAAGAGATGACAGTGAAACATTATCAGCCCTGGAAATTAAATAATTTGGTGTTCAATAAACAGTAATAAAAGATTCCCTATGCTTCTTCCCTCTTTGCATTTAAAGACAATATTGAACATAATTTAGAAGGAAGAATAGTGTGGCATTAAAAGATTATTCTGAGAGCTAGGTTTTTGTATGAGCAGGGTGACCATTCATTTCCATTTGCGTGGGACAATTCCAGAATATGCCTGCCTATTTTGAACAGTGCTCCCTTTCTCAAAATTTCTTACTTTTGGTTCAATCAGTAAATTATATGGTCACCTTATTAGGGGTGATTAGCATTTTTGGTCGACTGGACTCAGCAAAAAGCATGACAAAAGACATCGTATAATGTTTCTTCACATAAGACCATAACTCTCTGTCATCGAAAGCCATCAACAAACTTTCAGTGGGTGCATTACAAATTAATTGGAGTCATATTAACGTCTTTAAGTGATCTGATCCAGTCTTAGCTGGGGTGGGACCATATAACAAATATATATCACTGTTCTTAAAATCTAGGTTGTCTTCATTACTATGACCTATTTCCCAGATCTGCAATTGGAAATGCTGGCTAAAATGCCACCAGAAACAATTTTCTAAAGATTTTGGGCATTTCAGATTAAATAGTATGAGAAATCCAAGCATGAAATAGTCAAGCTTTTAAGTCTAAGCCCTTAAGATAGTAGTTAGTCATGACCAAATATGAATCATAAATGGAGATTGCACCAAAAATACTGATGTAGCCAAGAAGGAAAGCAATGTCTTGCTTATCAGAATTTCAGTCCTACCTTGCGTTTGAGACACTGCATGACAGGATTTCAAAAGCTGTTTGTACAAAAATAGTAATGTCAAAGTTGAGTCATACATACAGAACAAAGAAAATAAATGAATACTGAAGTGAATTTGAGAAATGAATGCAAAACCATATACAGAAAAGCAAAAAGCTAAGAGTAAAACATGTACACACCCATCAGTGACAAACTTTCCCCAAGTTGATCTCAACAGAAAAAAATAAAAGGACCAAAACAAACAACTGATGCCTATTAGCCTAGACTGTGCCTCTCTTCTGTGGAGGTGAGTGGAGAAGCTGACCTTCAGCCAAACCCTTTACTTCACCATGTTAAATGATAAGATAGATGACAAAATCAATTTTTAAGAATTAAAAGTGAGAGTAATGGAGTTGTTAATGTTTCAAATGGTACATGTCAGGACAGATGAGATGTTGGGTGGCTAGGAGGTCTATGAGAAAAACTTGAGCAAGAAAAATAAATCCCTAACTTTTGGAGTTTTGAATGAATGATTAGGTGACCAAGTAGAGGAGGCCAGAAAGTGCTCTGCAAAGGTCACACCAAGTTAGGATCAAGAATCAGGACCAGAACATATGATCAGTTAAGTCATATCTCCCAATGCCCTTGACACTGGCTAGTTAATTAAGTAGCTCCATCCATCTTTCACTTTGGGGTTGTTACGGGGTTGTGGGGAGCACATACAGGATTGGAGTCACAGGAAAGCAGTAAGAAACCATAAAAGGAAATACTATGAGAGAATGTTTACATTAATTTATTTTTGGCTTACAAACAGAAAATAGTTTGGGGCTTAACAGTGGTTTGGGAGATTGTTCTAGATGTTTGGAATTGTCTGAAGACAATTGTTTCGCTAATGGAATGTTTTATTGGTTCTAAAAAGAGTTCTCCTACATGGCTCCAGATGGTGCCTTTTAAGAAGGAAGAAATGGAGTCATTGTACCTTTAGTGTTGTGCCTATGAAAGTGTTGTAATATACAGAATAAATTGTGAGTTGACCCTTAAATGAAAAATAAAAAAATATAAAAAATAAAATGACTAGAAAAATCTGGGCTTCAGTTTGCTACGGAAGAGGTGATATTTGTAAAGTAAAGCTTAACAAAGAAGTTCAAGTCCAAATTCTGCATTTGCCAGAAGCAGCAATATGCTATCTTGAATTCATTTTCCTTAAATACCATTAAATCTTCACATCTCAAGTTTTTTCATGTTCTGTACTTTCCTAAGCTTCAGTGACTCAAAGTATCAGTTGTAGGTGGTAGGCATTGCTTATGATATATTAATAGGTATTATGTGAATTCTAAAAACAAAAAGCTAGCATCCTCCCAATATGATGCAATAAATACAACTATTAGTAATGCAATATTTTACTGTAAGAACTCTGATGTGGTTTGAATTACCCAAGTATTAGTATAAAAGCTCAAAGTGATTTCTTTATTAGGCTCTGAAGCTAGCAACACTAGACAACTATATTCTCTAGCTGTGATCTACACCACTTTTGTAGTAATGAGTAATTTTTAGCACATTTATATTCTTTAGTCAAACTTGTTGCTAAGCAACCCAATAATGTCTAAGTAGTTTCTTAATTTAGATAGTTAAAACATAACTGTGCCTTACCTTTCATTATGCCCTTCTTCAAAGGAGGCATTTTTTAAAAGCCTTCTTAAAGGCATTCTTATCCCTTCCTATCCCTGAATCACTCAAGTGGGTTCTAAAGCTTTGGAGATGGTGGCTGTACCCTTATCCACATTCTCATGTTTCCCCAGGGACACTTTCTGAGAAGCACTTTAAGAGTAAAAACATAAGTTACATAACTGGTACTGGAACAAGTTGGTCAAATGAATTGGACTTATCAGACATGGATTGTCTTCCTTGGGGATTGGTGGACTATTCATGAACAGAAAATGCCTAGCTACAAAAGAGATGTGAAACATAACTCAGAAGCATGTAAGATGAATAAAACTCAGTCCACCAAAAAGTAAAGAATCTGGAAGTTGGATTTGTTACTCATACGCAATACAAAAAAAAAAAAAAAAAAAAAAAAAAAAAAAAAAAAAAAAAAAAGACTTCAGGGGCTTGCTTTACTTTCTTAGGGGTAATTTTAAATGTCATTCCTACTCAAGAGTTCTTCAATGGGAACCATTTCCTGTGAAGGAAAATATCTTAAATAGGATTGCTTTATTGTTAGGAGAAAATAGAAAAGAACAACGTAGTGCAAGTACATACTTCATCAAAACTTCCTTACAGCTTCTAAATTGAAGTAAATTATCTAGAAAGAATAACTTCCAAACCAACTACACTTAAATAGCGAAATTTGAACTGAGAGACTAAAATATAAACCCTTCCTGGGAATCATGTTGCCAGGTAAGCTAGAGGGATTTCCACCAAGTTGAAATGACTCTGTGGAAGGCTAATGACCCATCATCCCTGTGGGATGGAGCCTACCTGTTCTACTGTCCAGGTAAAAAATACATGTATCCTGGTATTGGTAACTAACTAAGCATCTGGAGTTTGGATAACTCTTTATTTCTGTGCAGTTCTTTATTTGGTATTTTGCTTTGCTGGGAGAAAGTGTCAAGGGCATTCACTCATGCTGGTTTCCTTGTAGAATTATGGAGGCATGGATTTAGGTCCCACTTGTAAGCAGCCCTAGGCAGGTTTTAATAACTTCATTTTTAGGTTGACATCAAAAATAGATGATTTCTATCACTTCCCTTTTTTTGTGGTGCTGGGGATTGACCTCAGGGCCTCATGAATGTTAGGCAAATGCTCTACCACTGATCCATATCCTCAGCCCTATCCTTTGCTTTTAAATATAATATCACCTCTCACAAATTATACAAATTATAAAGGTCTAAATGAAAATAGAGAAGCAATTTGGAATCCCTGTTTTCTTATCCACTCTCTTTTAGTTATGTTGCTTTTGGAATCCCCATAAAACATTCAAATAATGACTTCCCATTATTCCCACCCCCCCAACAGCCATTTTCCTCTCCCACCCCAAAAGAGATACTTTCTATATTTTTTGGATGAAATGAAGGAAGTGCAACAAAATAGGCACCAAATTCCTCTAACCACCTTCCCACTATACCACCCTGGCCACTGGCTTTCACAGAAGGCTCCCTGTGGACCACAGCATTTGCATCCTGAAGCTGGCTGGCTGCCTACATCTTTTTATGCATTTTAGTTGAAATACCTGCTCATTCTGTTTCTCTAGAAATTCTAAGTGTTCAAGTTGGACTTTTTTCAATTGATCCATTTCTTTGGACTGCTTCATTGCAAGCTGCAAAAAAAAAAAATCTGATAAAACTTCATATTTCAGTCTTAAAACTTATGAATGAGGTATGATTTATAAGTTTATAAATTAAGTGAGAGAGATCATAATTTTTTAAAAAGGAAAGAAAAGAGTCCTGAAACAGAGAGCTTAAAGCCATAATTCTTACTGGGGAGATCTTTCCTGCCAAAATCTTAGAAAGTACTAAGGGTATGTATGACTGAAACTTGGCTTCATTTTCTATATAAAATGGTGTCAAATGATTACCTAAAAATTTTAGTAAGAGATAACTTTAGCTTTTAGAGAGAAGCTGGAACATATAATGCACAGAAAAAAAATTCAATTAATCAAATTAGCTAGTAGGCTGGTATCTAAGCAAAAGTTACTGATTATAGTTTTTTTTTTCCCAAAGAAAAGTGTCAATAAAATTATAAAATGCTTACTCTCTTTCTTTCTTCTAGAAACTTCTTCGTGTTGCTGCTGTTCAATTCCCTGACTCTCCTAAAATAATGAATACAAATAACTGTTGGCATGACATTGAATGTAATTAATATTATATCAATAAGAACTAGTTATACTTCCTTTAATTATCTGGATAGAATTATTGCTTCTTCTTCCTAATTTTTATTGCAGCACTTTCAAACATACAACATACAGAGAAAAATATAAAAAATGTGTGTGTACACATCACTCTGCACAGCAAATACTGATTTATCACAATTTCACGTGTTTAAAGGAAATAAAGAGCTACACATATTATTTAAGCTCCCTCTGTATGCTTCCTAATTCTGTTTTCCTCCTTCTCCCGTTCCTGGAGGTAGTCACTGTTCTGAATTTGGAGTGGGCCTTCTTGTCCATGTTTTAATATTTTAAACTACAAATGGATATGTCCATGTGCAATATATTTAAATGCTTCTCACAACTTTTCTATGCATACAAATCACCTGCAGGTACTATTAAGAACACAGATTGCTGAACCTACACCCAAGAGACTCTAAATAAGTAGGATTGGGTAGACCTGAGAGTCTGCATTTTTCAACTCACAGGTTATACTGATGCTCCTGGTATTAAATTTGTGTCTTTCCAAATTTACCTGAATAGCAACATATTCTGGTACTTAGGGCCCTGCAACACTTGGCATAGTAAGTGTTGATTGAATAAACAAATGATGTGAATGCATATCTTCTTATGCATGTGGGCAAAGGTTTCTCTAGGATATAGTTTTATATTCCTAGATTTGCTTGTTTGTAGGATATGAACAACTTCATTTTTACTCCAAAGCCATTGTTCTAATTTGAATTCCCATCTCTCATCCCTCATCCATTTTGCTGCAAATGACATTATTTTTTGATGGCTGAGTATTCCATTGTGTATATGTACCATAGTTTCTTTGTCCATTCTTCTGCTGATGGGCATTTTGGTTGATTCCATATCCTTGCTATTGTGAAAAGTGCTACATTAAACATGGAGATGCAGGTGTGTCTGTGGTATGATGACTTATCTCCCTTTGGGTATATTCCAAATAGTGTTATAGCTGGGTCATATGGTAGATCTAGTTTTAGTTTTTTAAGATACCTCCATATTGATTTCCAAAGTGGTTGGACTAATTTACAGCTCCATCAGCAGCAGACACTGATATTTCTGTTGATTGGTTGGTTTTCTGAAATGGCTTCATGCTGTTTTCACTTGCACCCTTGATCACTAGTGAGCTGGAGTGTTTTTCATAACTACACAGGCCTATAACTAGGTAAACTTCTATAAAAGCCATAAGTATGCTAGGTTCTCTCCAGTTTTAACCAGTTTGTATGTATTTTTCTAGATAATTCTCCATCTAAGTTTTCAAATTAATTGTTAGTATGGTTTATGGTAGCCTTGATCTTTATAATATTTATTGTCTCTGTAGCTATTTGTTCTTTTATTCATAATATCACTGATTTGTGCTTTATCTCTTTTTCTTCACCATCAATTTTGCTGAAATTTACTGAGCTTATTATTTTTTTCAGATAACAAACTTTCATTTTTGTGGATACTTTGTATTGCTTTTTATTTTATTTTATTTTAATACTTTCTGTTTATTATTTTTATCAGAGCACTTTGGGTTCACTCTATTTTTCTACCTTTATACTTTTTCTATTTGAGTGTTTTGTTCATTACATTTTACATCTTTTAAAAAATACATGCATCTAGGCTACACTTTTCACCTTTAGCTACTTTCTACTTGTTCATAAATACTGCTTGAACTGTCATTCAGAGATAAATACTATGTAGTTTCTTTCTCTTTTCTTTTCCCTCTTTTTTGTCTTTTTCTCTTTCTTTTCCTTCCTCCTTTCTTTCCCTCCCTCCCTCCCTTCCTTCCTTCCTTCCTTCTTCTCTTTCGTTTTTCTCTTTTTATTCACTGTGTAGCCCAGGCCGGCTTGGAACTCACCACTCACAATCCTCCTGCTTTTTTTGCCTTCCTGCTCTCCTGCCTCAGCCTCCCAAGTGCTGGGATTACAGGTGTGCATCACTACAATGGGCTCAAATAGTGTGTAATTTCTGTTGAAATATCTTTTTTTTTTTTTTTTTTTGCCATACTGGGGGTTGAACCCAGTACCTCTTGCTTGTATGCTTTGCAAGTGCTGGACCACTGAGCTGAACGCCCAGCCCATTGTTTTACTTTTTTTTTTTTTTTTTTTTTGAGACAAGGTCTCGCTAAATTATGCAGACTACATCTGGTCTCACATTTGTGATCCTCCTGCCTCTGCCTCCCCAGAGGCTGGGATTACAGGCATGTGCCACCGTGCCCCACTTGAAATATCTTTTTTGATCCAAGAATATAACATTTTTTAGTTTCTGTAGTCTTTTCTAGTGTTATAATAAATTTAAAATTTTATTTCTTACCAATATGATAAAATAGAAGCACATACAAATACATGTAGTATGTGGATTTAGAAGGCAACTATCCACTTGGCATAGAGAAATTAGTATTATTACTTTTAAAAACAGCAATTTGTTGATGTTTTGGAACTACCTATCATTAAATAAATATAAATCAAAATAAGGAAAATAAGTTTTGAAAGAACTTTGCTAATTAAGTTGGGAGTAACTTAGAATCAGAGATAATTTGACCTCAGTAGCATTAAAGTCCACTTTGTAACATGTTTGAAAAAAATAAAGAGATATTTGCTAATTAGCACATACAGCATGTTGAATTCTATATTTCATGTTGTACCATCTAAAACAATTTTTTTATCTCCCTTTATTAGTAAATGATGATGGGGTACCGAATAATACAGAACTGGCTTTTTCCATTATGCATCCTTTACATTGTCTACAACAATTTGAATTAATGAGTTTTTCTAATCATGGCTGGAATATTTGAGGTTTTCCAGTGTAAGAAGATGGCATCATTTCTGTGTATATAAGTCCCTTAAACAAAGCTTCTATCTGAGGCAAAACATCCAGAGATTGGCATCTTTTAAAAATAAGAATCAGAGAGATACTACAACATCATGTTGCAAATAAACATTGGTGCAAATGATTAATAACCTCCCTGGAGCCTTCTTATTGTGAGATAAAAATAATATTCCACATTGACAGAGAAATGTCTTGGCCAAAGTGTTGAAATGGCAATTCATTTTAGGTCAAGATTACTGTGAAAGACTGTATTCCACTGGGGGCCTGTTATTTCCAAATGGCATTTACTTCAAAAAATCTTCAGCATAAAAGAAGCAATGGATACTATGATGCTTTATATTTTGTCATAGTTTGATTTTAACATTATTTAACATTGTCCAATAATTGAAATGTGCTTTAAAAATCAACAACATGGAGGTAGTTGTCCTCCTTGTTCAAATCATGAGGTATCCAGAGTCCAGTGAGCATCCACAAGGGGCCAGATAATTGGAGCTGTACTTTGTGGCTGCAAAGTCTTCTAACAGCTCAGCCTTTGATTCACAGAGTGATAAATAACCTAATATCCTAAACTCATGCTTCTATTTCATACCCAAGAGCTCATCTTCCCCGTGTTTTGTATTTTCAGAGGACATTGCCTTCAGCCAGAAAGCCACCTCTAACCAGGCTTCATTCCTGTAGAACAATCCCTGCTGTCCTTGGCTACTTGTGCACTTACCCAGGCTCTTGATTATGGAGCTGATGGCCACTGAATTCTCAGAAGTGGACTAAGAGCAGAGAGGTGACAGTGTTATCTGTGATCATAGGCAATTGTTCTTGTTGTTAGGTGCCCTGGAGTCAGGCCCGACTCATAGTGACCCTCAGAGGGTTTTCAATGGCTAATTGTTTGGGGATTACCTTGGGAGTGGATTGCCACATCTTTCTCCTAGATCATAGGCAATAAGTGCTATTAACTCCCTCTCTTGGATGGCATGACTCCTGATGCTCATCAAATCCTCTTTATCAGCTGCAGTGAAAAGGCTTACCCCTGGCACCTGGCTCCACAGCCTTACTCAGGCCCTGTCCTGCCTCCATCTTGTGCTCCTGGCCCCTTTCCTTCACTGAAGATCTCTTCCTCAGAAAATCACACACACCTAGATTCCTGTCTCTGTCTCTCTTTCCTGAAAATCCAAGTAACACAAAGGCAAACCAGAAAGACTACGTGGGAGCTTTAAAGATGATCTCTGGTGTCAAGGACAGCTCAAGGTAAATAAAAGGAAGATGCCTGCCCTCCTGCTTACATCTGAGCAGGTGAGACACTTATCAGATGACCCAACAGAATGAAGGAAAGATGTTTGGAAATTGATGATTATTTTATGTTTTACATATTTTTATTTGTAAATGGGCATGCATATATTGAATATGAATATATTTTATTGGTGGTAGTAAATAATGTGAAAGCTTCTGAGGCTACTGTTCTATAGAAATACTAATAAATGTCCATAGGAGTTATAATAGCAAAATTCTTTGAACCCATATGTGTTTCATATCTCAGATATGAGCATGTGTATCTATATATACACAAACCATTGCTGGAACTCTGCTTCCAAGTACATGATATCTTTCCAGTGAGTATTTTCAGACTTACCTTTCCCGTTCTGCTTTATTTTTGATAGATTTGTCTTGGCTGATGGCTTTGCTATTTTCCATAGAAATCTTAGCCTGGTGGGCTCGCATTTCTTTGCTTTCCCTATGTATGGAAAACAAACAAATGGGGAGAGAGTTGATGGAGAAACTGTGTTTCATGAGTACAGAGTTTCCTTTGGGGAAGATGAAAAAGTTCTGGAAATGGGTGGTGGTGATGTTTACGTAATAGTCTCATTGTTACTGTAACGGTAACTTTTATGTTGTATATGTTGTTGTTGGGGCTGGGATTTAGCTCAGTGGGTAGAGCACTGCGCTGCAGTCTCTGAGGCCCTGAGTTCAATTCCCAGCACCGCAAAAATGGGAGAAGGGCCTTGCAATCCACTCCCAAGGCAATCCCGAAGCACTCAGCCATTGAAAACCCTATGAGGGTCGCTATGAGTCGGACACCGACTTGATGGCACCTAACAACAACAACAACAATGTGTCACCCATAGTGACTCTATATACACCAGAACAAAAAACTACCTAACAATGCACCATGACTGGCACTGTGATGTCAGTGCTTCTCTGTTATTCATATGGTTTTCAATGGATGATTGTTTTGGGGGTGGGCTGCCAGGTCCTTCTCCAATTTTTCCGGTGCTGGGGATCAAACCCATGCCCTCAGAGAGTGCTGAGCAGCACTCTACCAACTGAGCTAAACTCCAGTCCCCTACAAAAGGGTTGTTGTTAGGTGCCATGGACTGAGGTCCGACTCAGAGAAACTCTCATAGGGTTTTTAATGGCTGATTGTTTTGGGATTGCTTCAAGAGTGGATTGCCATGTCCTTCTCCTAGTTTTTGTGCTGCTGGAGATCAAACCAAGAGCCTCAGTGAGCACAGAGCAGCACTCTATCAGTGGAGAAAACCCCAGCTCCTATAAAAGGGTAGACACCTAAAATCCAGCATGGTAGCAATGGTCAAAGGCAGAATGATGAACAAACTTTTTTTCATATTGAATCAAATGCATTTCCAAGGGAAAAAAGAAAAAAAGTATTCTAGAGAGAATACTTGCAATTGCATGAGGTGGAGGCCTTAGCCAACAGGAAACAGCATATTATACCTTATTTAGTTGCTTCAAATAAGAAATGGAAGCTATGGAAAACAGACTTTATATTTTATGATAGTATCTATAACTCTAACTCTAAAGTAAGGGTGGGAATTTGGGCATGCAACCAGATAATTTATGCAGTTGGCATTTAAAATTTTTTTGGTTTGATTTATTTGTATAATGCTTCTATTTGTTTTTTGTGTATTTCAACACACCCTAACTGTGGCATATAGGAAGCACTACGTGTGAAACAAGGAAGCTGCAACCAAACTGTGACAAAAAGATGAAGTGACATGAACATTTTTTTGTCCTGGAAAAATTCCAGCTCAGCCTTTGTAGTACTTCAAATATAGTATTCACTTTGTTGAAGTGGGGAGAGGCAAAGTAAACTGAGACTTCTTTGCTATCTCTTGATCAGATCTATGTTCCTAGAAGTTGCAGAAATCCTCACGAGATATACATCTCTCCACAGTTAGCCACTCAGTGATCAGAATCACCCCAAGAGGTGCACTGGCTGGTCTTTGCTCCCTCTGCCTTTTCTTCCTAAGATGTTCCAAGACCATTTTCCAAGGCCAAGTCTAGCCCTACTTTGCTGTGAAGCTTCCAGGATCACTGAGAGGAAGAAAAGAGTTCCTTTGGGTTGGCTGTCCCTTAGAGCCTGTGACATTTTCTGGGAAGTATCATATACTACTTTTAATTTAATTTTTCATGTGAGTGTGATATTCTGCCAACGTTTGTGAGTCTTCCAATGGCAGTGTCTATTTCTAATAATTCATCTTGCTCTCATCAATGGTAACATAAAATATACATGTTGTTGTTGTTAGGCGCCATCTAGTCAAGTCCGACTCATAGCGACCCTCATAGGGTTTTCAATGGCTGACTGTTTCAGGATTGCCTTGGGAGTGGGTTGCCATGTCCTTCTCCCATTTTTGCAGTGCTGGGAATCGAACTCTGGACCTCAGAGACTGCAGAGCGGCACTCTACCCACTGAGCTAAATCCCAGCCCACAATATACATAAGAGCCCCATATTATGTCAAGTTGATTTCATGCCTTGGCACATGTACACACACGCATGTGCTCGCACACCACACACACACACACACACACACACACACACACACACACACACAGATGAATCATCCTTTTTAAAAAAGCTTGGAGTTAATCTGGGGCTGCTGAATTCCCTACCTGTCATGGGACAGCTTCAGCTGCTGCGTTTGCTGCTCGTGAGCATTGATTAGCAGTTTTCTCAGAAGCTCACACTGCTGATTAAGGTGCAGGTCCCGGATTTCTTGCTCCTCAGCACTGTGGGTGTTGATCATTTCTGACCACTCCTTTGTGTGCTGTGCCACAATCTCTTTGACCTGTTTGGGGAGACAGAGGGGTTGTCACCTGGAATCATCATGGGACAGGTCGGAACTGAAAGCACGGTATTACTCATGCATCTCAGATCCCTTCCTGCAGTAGATATTGCAACCTAATAAAAATAGGTACCAGCTAGGCGCGGTGGTGCATGAATGTAATCCTAGTGACTTGGGAGGCAGAGGCAGGAGGATCGCAAGTTTGAGACCAGAAAAAGTCTGTGTAATTTAGACCCTGTCTCAAAACAGTAAAAAATGGGCTAAGGGTGCAGCCCAGGTGTCCAGCACTTGCAAAGCATGCAAGTGTGAGGCTCTGGGTTCAACTCCCAGTACTGCAAAAAAAAAAAAAAAAAAAAAGAAAGAAAAGAAAAAAATATGTAGCAATCAGTGGGAATTGCTTAAATTGCTTATTAAAAGAAATCAATTGCTTATTGAAATAAACCAAGTCATTTCTTATTAAAATAAATCAGTCATTTCTGCTTCAATATTTAACTGTGATTTATTTCACTGTCTCACTCACACTCTGGTTTGTCTGGGCCTTGTGCTCTTCCATGAGTTCTGGCAAATTTCTCTTCACCACCTCATGCACTTCCAGCTTCACTTCCACAAGGCCACAGGTCTGAATAGAGAGCTGAGTGCTCTCTTATTCCTAGAATAGGACTTACTCCATCATCTCTAATAACAGACACTGGGGTGGAAAGTCCTCCCTCCCTGGTAGCCACACTCTTTACATGGTTTTGGAGCTCCTCTTGTCAACAGCTAGACTCTATTCATCTTGAATCTAGCTGACTCTGACTTCTTTAGCCCAAAAGAAAATAGCAAATGTGATGCAAGTAGAGTCCTAGAAAGTTCTTCCCCTTCTGCTATGACTGGTACACCATGACTGAGCTTGTACTAGCCTATTGGAGGCAGAGAGGTCATGGGGGAAAAGAAAACCAGCAGCTAGCCACCCACAGGATTTACAAATGAGGCCTCAATCCCCAACTGACTGTAGAAACATGAGTGATCCCACTGAAGTCAGAAGGACCACCTACTAGGGTACAGTCTAAATTTCTAGCACATGGAATTGTGAGCTAATAAATAGTAGTTGTTTTAAGGCAGTAAGTTTTGGCAGCTTATTATGTATCTAAAGCAAACTGACACTATTGCTAGGTTTCTACTTTTCTATTTAGGTAAAGCATCTAAAACTCATGGCATATTGCATTAATTATGAAGTATTTTAGTTAAGGAAAGAGAAAAGAGAAGAAAGGCGGGGGGAGAGATCTTGAAGATACATGGATTATTGCCTGTATATAGTTCACATGAAGGATAACTTTATCTAGACCAGTATGACTGGTCCATGCATGCAGCATGACAGAGCTTCCTACAGGCATGGAAGGAGGCTGATTTGACAAAAAACTCTAGTTGTGAGCTTAAGATCTTTATTTAAAATTTATTATTGCTGGAAGAACTGTTTGTATTCTTCACTGAGTCTTAGCATTTTTATTTCCAAATGCCCACACCCTTAATTAAGGTCTTTTCAAGCTCCTATTTTCTCCTTTCTTAGGGAAAATGCAAGTAAGTAGGCCTATCTGCCAGAATATCAGCTCTTGATTTTTCTCATCCCCCAATTCCACAGCAAAGATGGAGTAAGTAAGAAACAGACCCAGTCTGAGTAGTTTTCTGCCATATGTTTATTGTTACTTCTATAGGGGAATATATTCTTTATTTTATACAGTATTTCTTTCTAGTCTCCTTATTCATTGCTTGATTTGATGCCTCAGTGTCAGAAAATATAAATATTGTTACCATATTTCCATAGACAACACAAAAAAGATGTTCCACCAAGTGGCTCTTCTCAAAGCCAGAGAATCTGGGATAAACCCTGGATTTTCTGTCTTCTCACACCAGCCCTCAAACTACTGTAAATTCTTATCAAATCCAAGTATCCCTTCTAAAAACTACAAAGTATCTTTTGCAAGTCACTGCTGTAAACATAGGCATTTTCTTACCTTAGATTTGTGATCAGATGTCAGTGTCTGAATTTTAATTTCTGTTTCTTTTTTCATCTCGAGACAATTACTTCCCCTGAAAATAGAAAATTACAAATGTATGCCAGAAATTAGATATCTTCCTATTTCTTTGGGCCTCTGTGACAAAGCTTTCTGATGAAGACAATATATTCATTAAATATGGGATGCCGTGGCTCATTGGGTGGCATCAGTTTTTCTAGTAATAGATTCATACCTTACAAAATATTATCTGTGTCATGATTACTCAATTCAACCACTACACAAAGAAACATTTCAGATCTAGCAATTATTTCATTGTTAAGGGGCTGTTGTCAGACTTTCCATTTTGGTTCCTCTTCTTCTTCAAGCTATTTTTTTATTTATTCAATAAAATATTATTTGGGATAAAAACTAGAAAATAGGCCCTCAGTCTTCAAATGAATAATTCTTCTGTTTTGGTTGAAAAGCTAGATTTTTGTCTTTTAAACATGCCAGTGAGGAAGAAAATAGCATTTCTTGGCATCATAGGGTAATTTCTGCTTCTTATTCTATTGAGTAGGAAATATATGCTAGGCAATTTCCCAGCAACCATTCCTGCTTATCTCAATGATTATGTTTTCCTTCCCATATCATTACTGAAATAAGAACAGGACCTGGCTTCTGTTTTCAGCATATATGCTGTGGTTTATTATAGTACAAGTCAGAATGCTTCATGATATTATTAATTGAGTGTTCCTCAAAGAGAAGCATTACTATAAAAGCAGGAGGACTCTCATCAAATCTATTACTTCTCAATGGCTGGCATTGAGTATGTTTCTTCTCTGGTCTGTTATTCAGTGGGGTTGGGGCATGGCTGAAGCATTCCTTTGGCTTAACTCTAGATAAGATCTTTCACAATAAACGCAATAATATCTTTTATTCACCAGTCTTGTCTGTTCTCAGAAGCTAAGAATTCTTGTAATATTAAAAATCAAGGTTGCATGTTTGTTCCTTTTGTGCATCACCTTATTTCACGGTTATGCAAAATAATTTCTGTAATTATGAATGTTCCCAACTTTAGCTTGCCTTTCTCCCATTCATCTTTTCCCTGTCTGCTTAAAGATATTGAGTGGAAAATACAGGAGAGACATAGTTATCATGTGATAACAGCCACAGTTGTTGTTGTTAGGTGCCCTGGAATTGGTCCCGACTCATAGTAACCCTCATAGGGTTTTCAATGGCTGATTATTTCAGGATTCCTTCAGGAGTGGATTGTCGCATCCTTCTCCCATTTTTGTGGTGTTTGGGATCGAATCCAGGTCCTTAGAGAGTGAGGAATAGCATTCTACCAACAGAGCTAAACCCCAGCCCATAGCTGCAGAGCACTAAAAGCTCCTTTTTTTTTTTTCTTTTTTCTTTTTTTGTCCATTTCAATCATTCCCTTGGGCAGAGGAGGAATAGTAAGGAAAATTTTCACAGGTGGTTCTTATGATAGGGTCACATTTGACAAACACATTATAAGTTGAAAATATTGAAAAGCCTAGAATGTACTTAATTCATTTAACCTTCCAAACATCTTGCTTAGCAACATAGTTTACTGTAGAGCATTGCTTCAGCACCCTTGTAATCCTGTGGCTGACTTGGTACCATTGCCCAGAACCACCTTTCAGTAACCAAAAGAAAGATCCAAGTTCAAAAGTTAAAGTATGATTTCTACTGAGTTCTCATTGCTTTTTCTATGGCAAGGTTAGAAAATTGTATGTTTGACCACTGTAAGTTAAGTTAAAGATCATCTGTATTTACTTTTGAAACAGATCTTGCTTAAGGAATCTCCAAAGACTATAATCAATTTCCCCTTTCATAGACATTTTAGCAACTTGATTGAAGTGAAAGGTCTAGGCAACCATGATAGTTCAGTAAGAGGGTGAACTCTCCTCAGATCTGGTCTCCAGAAGAAAGGAGCTGATGTCTGATTCTGAAGTAGCTTTTAAGGCATTACTAAGACATCTATTTAGCCTTCAGCCATAGCCCTGTTGCATCTGATCCCTCAGATCTTGGCAGCTAAGTAGGGTCAAGCATGGTTAGTACCTTGGATGGGAGACCACCTGGGAACAACAGGTGCTATAGGCTTGGGAGACAGATCCGGCAACCCACTCCCCCTCAAAAATCAATCTGCCATTGAAAACCCTATGAACAGCAGAGAAGCACTGACAATAGTGTTTCCCCTGTTGTGTGTAGGGTTACTATGAGTCGGATACCAACTCGACGGCACCTAACAGCAACAACATGACATCTATTTAAAATATTTGTAAAATGCTGTCTGTTGAGAGCCTGGAGGCTGAGTTGAGTTTGGCAGTATGTAGGGGAAAATCTATAGATAGACCTTTTCAATTTCACCTCTACTGAGGGTATAATACAGCTTCATTTGTTGATAGACCTCCAAGAATGATCACAAGGCTGACATGGGAGTTAAGTGTCTGGCTGAGAATAACTCATACTAAATGTCATTTTGATTCCACTTTAACTTTGAGAGTAAAAATGCTAATGATATCAAGAGTATATTTTATCCATTCTTTGATTTCTAGAGGCAGTATTATTGATTTAGAAAACTGTAATATATTTAGAAAAGAAAGTTACTACATGTGTTTGTGTCTGAAATCTCATAAAGATTATGGTTTAAATCACAGAAGGAAAATTTCAGTACAGTCATCCACAGCAACAAATACAATATTTTTGAAAAGATGACTTGTGAATAAAAATAGGTTTGTTCTTAGGGAACATGATAAAGTTGTCAAAAATTTGCTCCTGAAAAACATGTACTAGAGTCTATACCTACCTCTCTTTTAACAATTTAGTGTAAAATGTGATTGAAAATGAGAAAATAACTTACAGGGGGAAAAAAGCTAGTGATGTGGTCAGAATTCTAAAAAACTCATAGATCCTCACATTTACTATATTTACCACCAATATGGCCATAGTAGATGGGTTGAACTTGTTGTTGTTAGGTACTATTGAGTTGGTCTGGCTCATAGTGACCCTCATTAGGTTTTCAATGGCTGATTGTTTTGGGATTGCTTCAGGAGTGAATTGCTACATCCTTCTGCTTTGACAGTGCTGGGGATCAAACCCAGGTCCTCAGAGAGTGTGAAGCAGTACTCTACCAACTGAGATAAACCCCAGGCCGAGTTGAGCTTAACTCACTTAAAATACATATCCAAATGTTTTCAAAGTAACATGCTTCTCTTCTGTTTCCGTGATACACAGTAAAAACAAAAGAGAAAACAAAAGGCAGACTGGGCATAATAATGATACTCCATGGTTAGTGCCTGGTTTGTATTTTTCTCGAAAATACTGCAATAAAATTGAAAGCACCTCTCAAAAAGTCGGGCCTGAGATGAGAGCAGGTGTATGTAATTATCCACCATTTACTCCTCAGGCAAATGACATGGTTTCATGTCATAAAATTAGACACTTGGGACCATAAATTGTAATAAACGTAATCAGTTCTGTTTTCAGAACCTTAGCTTTTTAGGTATATCTTGAATGAATGTTGAATAGAAAGAGGGGAAACAAAAACAATTAAGAGTAATTCTTTTCTCCCTTTCTGTCATACCAAAGTCTGTGGAAGGACAGAAGAAATAAGCAGAAATTCGAGGAAGGAGATTAAAAATCAGAGAAAAATCCACAGAAGGATGACAAAGCTAGGCCAAAAACAATATCTAAGAGAAATAGAATATATGCATAGTCTCATGATGTGATTCAGCTCAACATGACCAGTGATGAAACATATCAACATCATGTACTCCCCAATATCATGTGCTGCTAAGGAAGCATCATCACTTTTCAAAGATGCATAGTCTCCCTCTGTTGTTGTTGTTGTTGTTAGGTGCCATTGAATCGTGTCTGACTCATAGCAACCTTTATAGGGTTTGCAATGGCTGATTGTTTCAGAATTGTCTCAAGAGGGGATTGCTATGTCCTTCTCTATTTTTGCGGTGCTGGGAATCCAACTTCAGGACTTCAGAGACTGCAGAGCAGTTCTCTACCAACTGAGCTAAATCCCAGCCCCAGTCTCCCTCTAATTATGTGAAAATACCAAAGCCAGAAGGAGAGGCATTCTAAAAAATATCTCAGCAGAACTCTTCTAAAATGAAAATGTCACAAAAGACATGGTGAGATTGAGGATCTATCAAAGACTGAGGAGCATGAGAAAAAAGTAAGTGCAATGTGCGATTCTAGAGTAGATCCCAGAACAGCAAAGGAGCATTAGTACAAACACTGGTGAAATTTTAAAAAGCACTGCATTTTAATGAATGGTATTATACCAAGGTCAATTTCCTGGACTGATAATGATACTATGACTATGTGAGATGTTAACATTTAGAGAAACTGAGTTAAGGATATATAGGAACTCTGTACCACAGTCTTGCTTCTTAGCCATGGGGAATATGTTCCAAGGCTCCTAGTGCATGCCTGAAACCAGATAGTACTGACCTATCCTATGTCTTTTCCTATACTTACATACACATGATAAGTTTAATTCATAAATTAGTCACAGTAAGATATAGCAATAGTTACTAATAGTAACAATAGTAACAATAGTTACTAATAAAATCGAACAATGATAACAAACAATATACTGTAATAAAATTTATTTAAAACTTATGAGCTGTTTATTTCTAGAATTTTCCATTTAATATTTTTGGATTGTGGTTGACCTGGGTAACCTAAACCACAGAAAGTAAAACTGCAGATAAGGGGAACTACTGCATTTTCACAACTTTCTTATAAATTTAAAATTGTTTATAAAATAAAAAATTCCAATCAAATCTCATAGTGAACAAGTACTTTTTTCAATTATTTGTAGTTGAAATTATTTGTCCATATGAGAGCTCATTACAATAAATTAATAGATTTCAAGACCTCTGCTGAAAACCTTTCCTGAATGATAGATAAGTCAACTGACATCATGCTCTGTTCTGATACTAGAACATTTAAAGTGAACGAGCCTCTTATTTTTTTAGGAGTAATTTTTAACAAGTTAACAATAGGTTCCTCTTTAGCTAAAACAAACAGCTGATCTGTGGGGAAAGACAAAATATAAAAAGGGGAAATAAACAATATTACCCTTTCTTCTTCATTGCCTTCTCTAGGATTTTCTCATGAGTCGACTTCTCTTTGTCATACTGTGCCACGATTTTGTCAACTTGCGTGCAATGTAACTTCTGCATGGTACTGTGCTCCTGAACGAGAAGAATTTGTGGTTATGAGTTGGATGTTTTGTGTGGCTGAGAAATGTTACACTTCTGGGCTGGTATTATTTTCTCCATATTTCCCTAAGTCTTCTATTGGAAAGTCAAAGAGTAACACAGTTTGAGAACTTGGTAGACTTCTAGTCTCCCATCCAACACAAGGGTGTCCCCTAAAAGGGACTCTCCAGCCTCAATCTAATGAGAACTCTGACCTCAAAAGGCAGACATACTCAAGGGCAGCAGTGTCAATCATCTGGGCTCAAGTGATTCTCCAATCTCAGCCACTTGAATAGTTGGGGCTACAGGTGTGTGCCACCACACTCAGCTTGCCCATTCATCTTTGTTCTGCTGTCTGAGACACCTAGTCTATTGTCCCTTCCACAAACTAATCTTCAGAACCCCAAGGTCAGCCACCATATTTCTTCTCTTCTGTAAATATAACTATCCAATATGGAACATGGTTTTTAAAAACCTAGCACATTTTGGAATGTCTTGAATACCATGATACAATGAGAATTGCCATGGTGGTTATCATCAACTAAACTTGAGTCTATGTCACTAGATAGTTTCACTCATGTTCTTATCCAGAAATATTCATGAGGATGAGAAAAACGTTCAGGAGTGCTGTCCTTCAGTTTTGCAGATAAGTAAAATATTTCCCAATTCTCTTCATTTAACCATTGTAATTAAGACTGCAATGCTTTGAAAAATTTCTGTTTTGAAATTAATATTATTTTCTCCCAAACAATGAGAAAGGTATCCAGCCACAGCTAGTAACTTACATGATATCAGATTTCTTTGGCTTCTCAGCCCCCCAAAATAGAGGAAATCAGAACAACCAGTAATGCCCACTTCTAAATGGTACTAGATGGTATAGCCTAGTTTTACTCCAGAAACTGGGAGTAGTAGGATGGTATTTCTGACAGGAACAGGTGGATGTTGTTCAAGTTATATAACCAGTTATATGGCATTTGTATTTCCTTTTGCTTATTTTTTTTAAATGCATGAATTTAAAAATAATTTTCTTCCTAAGGTATGCTTGATTTTAAGCAAATATAATTAATGAATTTATTTAAAAGACTTCATGACATACAAAGGATCAGGAATTTTTAATTTTAACAAAATTTCCTTAATTTCCCAACTCTGTTAGTGAATTAGCATGTAACTTGATCTATGACTTCCTCAAACCTAAATTCTTCAGAAATGTGCCAACACACAAGGCTTCAGCATTCTTGCCTGTGTGAGAGGTGGTGGACGAAGGTGATGCTGTGTGGAAAGTTTCCAGGAAAAGGAACTAATAATGGGGACAAATGTGATATTGTCATCCTGTGAATTTAGGGTCAGAGAGTTATGTGGAACAATGAGTATTTAATCTGTAGTTGGAACATCCCCTAAATATTATCATATTACGAATATGTGCACCTTGTGTTATGAATACATTTCAATCAGGGCTTCTGCAAAATGGCATTGGGTTGAGGATATAGGTTTCTAAGTCTCAAGTCCTGGGACAATGGCCTCTACCTCCTGAGTGCTGAGATTACTGGCATGCACAACTATGTCTCACCTAGGAAAATAATCTGATGAATTTTATTAATCCAGTTAGATGTGAGGATCAAGGATGTTTGTATGACAAAGTTGTTCACAATGGACTTAACCCACAAAGGCAGGGAAAGTCCTATTTACTAGTACTTGGTTATAAAGCCAAGTACCAAGTAGATTCTCAATAAATATGCAAGTATTTATGGTACAAATAAAAATTAGCATGGGAAAGTAGAAAAGGACACTGGATTCTGGTCTCACCACCATCAACAATTAGCCATGTGATCTTGTATAACATACATAAATCTTTCTAGGGCTCAATGTCTTTATGAGAAAACTGAGCAAGATACCTTTGCCTAGTCTAATGCATGGATTCCCCCACATCTGTCAGTTTGCTGTACTGTGGGGGCTTGTGTGTTGCTATGAGGCTGAAAGCTGTGCTACCGGTATTGCAGAAACCAGTAGGGTCACACAAGGTGGACAAGTTTCAGCTGAGCCTCCTGACTAAGACAGACTAGGGAGTAGGACCTGGAAGGCCCCTCTCAAAACAATTGGCCATTGAAAATCCTATGAATAGCAAAGAAACACAGTCAGATATAGTGCCAGAAAATCATCTCCCATGTTGGAAGGCACTCAAATGACTACTGCAGAAGAGTTGCCTCCCCAAAATAGAGTCTATCTTAATGACAGAAATGGAATGAAGCCCCAGGAACCTCCATTTGCTGATGTGGTATGATTCAAAATGAGGAGGAAGAACATTAAACGTCCATTAAAAATTGGAATGTGGAATGTATGTAGTATGAATCTAGGAAAATAAGAAATCATTAAAAGGGAAATAGAGTGTATAAACATCAATATTCTAGGAATCAGCTAAAATGAACTAGCATGAGCCATTTTCAATCAGATAATCTTATGGTCTACTATGCTGGGAATGATAAATGAAGGAGAAATGGAGTTGCATTTATCATAAAAAAAAAGACATCTCAAGATCTGTCCTAGAGTACAATTGCTGTCAAGGATAGAATAATATCCATACATCTACAAGGTATACCAGTTAATATGACTATTATTCAAATTTATGCACCCACCACTAAGGCTACAAATAAAGATAGGGAAGATTTTTACCAGCTCCTGCAATCTGAAGTAGATTGAAAATGCAATAAGAATGTACTGATAATTACTGGTGACTGGAATGCAAATGCTGGAAACAAAGAGGAAGCCTCTGTAGTTAGAAAAAATGGTCTTGGTGGCAGAAATGATGCTGGAGATCACATGATAGAATTTTGTCAGACCAATGACCTTTCCATTGTAAATACATTTTTTCACCAACATAAACAGTGACTGTACAATATGGAATTAACCAGACAGAATATTGTTGTTGTTGTAGTTGTTGTTGTTGGGTGCCATTAAGTTGGTGTCCGACTCATAGTGACCCTACTTACAACAGGTAAAACAGTACTGTTAGTGCTTCTCTGCTATTCATAGGGATTGCAATGCCTGATTGCTTTAGGGAGTGGGTTGCCAAGTCCTTCTCCCAAGCCTACAGTACCTGGTGTTCCCAAGCGGTCTCCCATTCAAGTACTAACCAGGTCTCACCATGTTTAGCTTCCGAGACCTGACAGGATCGGATACCACAGTGGTACAGCTGCAGGCCCAGATAAAATATACAGGAACAAAGTTGACTATATTTGTGGAAAAAGACAATGGAAAGCTCAATATCAAAAGTCAGAATAAGACTAGGTGCTAACAGTGGATCAGACCATTGACTGCTCTTATACAGATTCAAACTGAAATTGAAGAAAATTAGAACAAATGTACAATGGCCAAAGTATGACCTTTAGTGTACTCCACTTGAGTCCAGAGACCACCTCAAGAACAGATTTGATGCATTAGATACTAATGATAAAAGACCAGATGAGTTGTGGCATGATATCAAAGACATCATTTGTGAAGAAAGCAAAAGGTTATTAAAAAGACAGGAAAAAAAGAAAAGACCACATTACATGTCAAAAGACTCTGAAACTTGCCCTTGAATGTCAAGCAGCTAAAATAAAAGCAAGACATGGTGAATTAAGGAACTAAACAGAAGATTTCAAAGGGCAGCTCGAGAACGCAAAATCAAATATTATAATAATATGTGCAATGAGATGGAGATAGAAAACCAAAAGGGAGGAACACACTCTATTTTTCTAAAGCTTAAGGAATTAAGAAAAATCCCAAGCCTCAAGTGGCAATAGTGAAGGATTTAATAGGGAAAATATTAAACAATGTCGGAAACATGGAAATAAGATAGAAAGAATACGCAAAGGCATTTGACCGGTGGATAATATTGCGAAGAATGGCAATACCAGAGCACTTAATTGTACCCTGTGGAATCTGCACGTGGACTAGGAGGCAGTTATTTGAACAGAACAAGGAAACACTGCCTGGTTTAAAGTTGAAAAAGGTCTGCGTCAGGGTTGTATTCTTTCACCATACCTCTTCAATCTCTATGCTGAGCAAATAATCTGAGAAGCTGGACTTTATGAAGAAGAATACAACATCATGATAGGAGGAAGAGTCATTGACAACCGGAGTTATACAGATGACACAACTCTGCTTGCTGAAAGTAAAGAGGATTTGAAACATTTACTGATGAAGATCAAAGAACACACCCTCAGTATGGATTATGCCTCAATATCAGCAAAACAAAATTCCTTACAAGTGGGTCAGTTAAGTAACTTCATGGTAAATGGAGAAAAGATTGAGGTTGTTCAATATTTTGCTTTACTTTGTTCTATAATCAATGCCTATGGAAGCAACAGTCAAGAAATTTTTAAAAAATGCACTGCATTGGGAAAAGTTATTACAAAAAATCTCTTCAAAGTGTTGACAAGTAAAGATGCCACATTGAAGATGAAGGTGTACCTGCCTCATGCCATGGTATTTTCAGTTGTATCGTATGGTTATGAAAGCTGGACGTTGAAAAAAGGAGACAGGAGAAGAATTGATGCTTTTGAATTATGGCGCTGGGGACAAACATTGAATGTACCATGGACTGCCAAAAGAACCAACAGATCTGTCCTAGAGGAAGTGCAATCAGAGTGCTCCTTGGAAGCAAGGATGGCTAGACTACATCTTATGTATTTTGGACATGTAGTCAGGAGGGACCAATCCCTGGAGAAGGACATCATGTCTGGGAGAGTGATAGGTCAACAACAAAAAAAAGGAAGACCCTTAATTAGGTGGATTGACACACTGCGTGCAACAACGGGCTTAAACATAAAAAAAGATCGTGTGCTTGGCACAGAATTGGGGAGTATTTTATTCTGTTGTACAAAAGAATTAGATCCAGCTTGATGGCACCTAACAAAAACAATTCATAGGTTGCTTAGGAGTTATGAGGTTACATGATGTGTGTAGAAATAATTTGAAAAATTATAAGCATACTTAATTTAAATGATCATAGTTTATACAAGTAAGAAGAAAGTTTGTCCTGAAAAGTTATCTGTTTCTCCCTGTGGTCAGAACTCTACCTTCATGTGGTAAGTAATGATTACTGAAGTGTTTCTGGATGATTTGGCTCCCCAACAACACTGCTCCATCCAGAAAGGAATGGAGAATCTTAACCAGATGATTTTGGTCAAGGTACAGCTTCCTGTTCTATAAAATAAAGGATCTAGGAAATGCTCTTTAACCCCCTTTTAGCTATTAAAAAAAATGTCTGTCACTGATTTTATTCTTTTGGGCCTGGATGTAATCTTGAGACACTATCAAAGAAACATGAACTTGTTCATTTATTCAGGTCAAGAGTAACAAAATTAAATGTGTCAACCTAAAGTCAATCTTACTCAGGACATTTTTTGGGGAAAACAATGTATAGCTTTTAGCAAATTTGTATATATTTCTTGTCCAAGGTATGAAGAGTGAATTTAGGTTCTTTTGCTGTAATTCATCCTAGTGATTAATGTGGCTATGGGCGTGAATTATCAAACCATAGATAGTGCTAAAAAATCTGAGTAAATCATGTTTGTTGATAATGCAATTTGAAGATTACTAACAGTCTGATTCCTTTAGTGGCTGCTGTGTCTCTGCCCCTTCCAACTCCCTAACAGTTATAAGTCTGTTCTTGAGGTGTCAGCATGAATCACAGTTGATGAGTTCAGCAGCAGTCCTGGCATTATCACCTATCCTGCACCTAAACTCCATTAGCTTTACCAAAATTCAAGGCTTTACTAGATTTCATAGGCCTTTTATTTGACTCATTTAGTATTGATGCCACCCACTGAGTGGCCCAAGGGCTGTATCTAGCCTGCAGGTGTAGGTTTTGGTTTTAGTTTTGTTTTTCTTTTTGGCTGACATAGTTTTCAAGAAGCAATTAGAAGCCAATATTTTAAAAGTAGGAAATTCGTATAAGATTTAAAATTTTGTGATTCTCTTTTAGAGAACTCAGCTGGTCCATACACTTTACAGGTACCAGTGGTGGAGATGAGCTTCACTTGACCTTGGAAAGGAGTGAGTGTCCCTCACTTTTCTGGAGTCTAGATCTGGCTGATTTCCCTGAGTTATTCTCTGCGTGGCCTCTCCAGGCATTTGAATTGTAATTCTTCTAACATGTTACTGGGTATATTTATCTAACCATGGGTTTTAAATATTTTGCTTTGAGGATTGAACCACTTTCCACAATTGTCTATCTCTTAATGAAAGTGAATTCAACTCTGGACCTCACTGCCTCATGTGCTAGGGTGAAATTACTGCTGCTTACTTTTGCTTTTTTTTTATGTCTTATCTAATGTTACTTGAAAACCATTATCCTCATTTCTGCTTCCAATTGGAAAGGTGGTTCTAGAAAGTGAGAGGAAAGAGGCAAGTAGAAGTCTGACTGCCAGCTGCATTCAGAGGGTCAAAAGCAATTGACCATCACTGCTTTCTAAAAAATAGGCATGCCATTTGCATCTGGATCTTATTTTGGGCTCCAGTGGCCATTACCCCCGTCTTTTCTTCATGTTAGCCCATTGGCAGATCCCACAATTATTTTTATGGCTTTCTTTTGCAAATGCCAGATTCTCATGTTCACATCACTATTGCCTCTTTATCCTGTAGCTGCCTTTCAATTTTGGAAATAACCTCTCTTTCACACTATACTTTTATTTCTTAAACCACCCTTTAGAAGTGAGGAGGAGTAATACTATTTATTTAGGTTGATATGTGTAAGAGATGAGATCTCCCTGCAGTCCATGAACATGGACTAAGTATAGGTCCTTGCTCTTAGCTACCAAGTGTCAAGGTTAGACCAGGCACAGTAATTGGAATGATACAGCCTGGGCCACATTCTGTCCTTGGTAGGTAATTGTATAACTAAGATTTTGGAGTGGCAATTCTTAGCCCCATCTTAGGTAGATTCAAAACTGTTATAAAAAATCCCAGCAGCTAGGGAGGCGGAGGCGGGAGGATCACAAGTTCGAGACCAGAGGCAGTCTGCGTAACTTAGCGAGACCCTGTCTCAAAAAGTAAAAAAAATGGGCTGAGGTGCATGCAGCTCAGTGGTCCAGCACTTGCAGAGCATGCAGGCGCGAGGCCCTGGGTTCAACCCCCAGTACCGCCAAAAAAAAAAAAAAAAAAAAAAAAAACCTGTTATAAAAGAGTTGTAAACTTTTTTTCACAGAAAGGCTTTGATAATTCATTCTCACTGTTGTTTGACAACAAAGTAAAACCTGTTTCTTTAAGGAGGCCTGATCTGTAACTTGGAGGCAACTGTTGTTGTTAGGTGCCCTTGAGTTGGTGTCTGACTCTTAGCAACCCTGCTTACAACAAATGAAACAGTATTGTTACTGACTTTCTGCTATTCATAGGGTTTTCAATGGCTGATTGTTTTTTGGAAGTGGGTTGCTGAGTCCTTCTCCCAAGCCAACAGCACCTGGTGTTCCCAGGCGGTCTCCCATCTAAGTACTACCCAGGGCCCACCCTGCTTAGCTTCTGAGATCTGACAGGATTGGATGCCACAGTGCTATGGCTGCAGGCTGGAGGCAATTAGTGTTTCCATAAGGAGTGAAGAAAGAGTTGTTGTTGTTGTTGTTGTTGTTAGGTGCTGTCTAGTCAGTATCCCACTCATAGCAACCCTACATACAACAGGGGAAACACTACTGTCAGTGCTTCTCTGCTGTTCATAGGGTTTTCAATGGTGGATTGATTTTTGGGAGTGGGTTGCTGGGTCCTTCTCCCAAGCCTACAGCACTTGGTGTTCCCAGGTGGTCTCCCGTCCAAGTACTAACCAGGCCAGACCCTGCTTAGATTCAGAGATCTGAGGGGATGGGATGCCACAGGGCTAAGGCTGCAGGCAAAGAAAGAGTAAAGAATGCTAAATACTGTTCCTAAAGAAACAATTCTCAAAATATAGTGTGCAGAGGAGAGAAGCTGATTTAAAATACATTTCCCAGGCCTCATTTTGTGTTTATAATTCTCTGCTGGATACAAGAATATGCATTTTTGTGAAGCTTTGGCTCCTGGCCCAAAAATCATATGTTGAAAAACCATTCCTAAATGAATTCAAGGTATTTGTGTACTGAAAACCTATGATTGCTGTTAAAAACTTGTTTCTGAGACCATCAAGAAGATGAAGTCTGGAAAGAAAAATGATTGCGGGAAAACTCAGCAGCAACTGAGCACAGTAGTTAAGGGTTCTCAAGTCAGACTGAATTTTGTTCAAATCCTGGCTCCACCATTGAAAAACTAGATGATTTCGTCAAGTTGTGTTTCCTTTCAGCATAAAAGATTTCATCTGTTCAATGCTGGGTTGACTATCTACAAAAATGGTCACAGTTATTTCTCTTTCTCTATCTGTCCTACTTTGCAATGTAACTTTGCTACTTGTCAAGAGGGGAGTCCTCGTCCCTTGAGTCTAGGGTTGACTTATGGCTTCCTTTAGCAAGCTGCATGAGGAGGAAGGGATGGTGGGCCAGGCCTGAGATGAGGCCTCAAGAAAACTTGCATGGTTGCTTGGTCTCTTGGGACCTCTGCCATGTGACCAAGCCTGGACACTTCTGTAGGAAGATGGGGACTATATGACACAGAAAGGAAGTGGGTTGGCAGAAGTCTTCCTAGGCCAGCCCTCCCCCTCACTGTCCACTGCCTGCCATGAGGCAGGGAAAGCAGATACATGAATGAATCCAGCTGAGACCAAAGGAATCATCGAGCTGAAGCTGGCCCAAATTGGTGGCCCACAAAATGGCAAGATAAATAAATGGTTTGTGAGCTGGGCACAGTGGTGCACCCCTATAATCCCAGCTGCTCAGGAGGTGGAGGCAGGAGGATCACAAATTTGAGACCAGAGGCAGTCTGTGTCATTTAGCGAGACCCTGACTCAAAAAGTAAAAAAAAAAAAAAAGGGCTGGAGGTGGCAGTTCAGTGGTCCAGCACTTGCAAAGCATGCAAGCACAAGGCCCTGGGTTCAACCCCCAGCATGGAAAAATAAATAAATAAATAATAAATAAATTAATTAATACATGATTTGCCAGTATATTTCAGAATGGTTTGCTATCCAGAAAAGGTTAATGGATACAGGTTAATGTAATTGTCTCCTTTTATATAATATAGACAAGACAGCTTAATTATTGGGAAATATATTTTTCTTTGCAAAGCCCTTGGACAATTCAAACAGTTCAAAAACTTTAAAAAAATATGGTATGGTAAATAATAAAGTATATGTGTGTTAGAAGTAGGCAAACAGGTCTTATAACCAGCATTTAGCTAGTCATATTACTTTGGGCAAGGGACTTTCATCTGAGTTACATTTTATTACTGTCTAAATATTACCTAGGTTTCAGATTTGAGAATGAATATAAAATATGTGATATACTTGTTGTTGTTGTTGTTGTTAGGTGCCGTCAAGTCGAGTCCGACTCATAGCGACCCTATGTACAGCAGATCGAAACACTTGCCGATTCTGTGCCAGGCAAACCATCTTATTTATGTTTAAGCCCATTGTTGCAGACACTGTGTTAATCCATCTGGTGGAGGGTTTTCCTCTTTTCCGTTGACCTGCCACTCTTCCAAAC